>JAXIVJ010009514.1:0-50719 GCA_036785665.1 Chirona hameri | reverse complement strand
TGTATGCACATATGAGCGGCCGAGACCCGACCGTAGTGTAGTAGGCTTAAGAGGGTCTATTTCTTTGGCAAGTATTCGGTCAGTGTGTACTGCAAATTGGCTCACAGAAGTAATCTATGGTTGTTAAAGTATCGAAATAAAGTTGTGAAATCTGCTTTGGCCGGGTTTCGGAGCAGTGTGCGCCGACGCCCGGCCCTATTTCGGTGTTGGTTTCGGAGTGCGGATACCACCGACCCGGGTATAGGAGACGCCAGGCCTCGCCGAGCTGCTGCCACTGACAGTGCTGATTGCAGCCAGGCCTTTTGCATAGCAGTCGGACATTTTAGATACGACGCTATTTCACCCCGCTTGGAATGTCCGCAAAACGTCTCCGATGAATAAAAGTGAGTCCAGCGATCCCTTGTTTCGATCCCGTGTTCATTAGCGCGTGATTTTGCTAACATTGGAAGTGTCGCTTGGCTATTAGCCAGATTGACATGTATGAGTGCATTGGAATTCATTTAAACCCAATATGCATTTGGTTAATGAATGTCTTTTGACAGCTTAGATAGCTACATCCAGCCAAACTGGCACATTTTGCAGCCTAGCATGTAAGGATGCATGACACCCTACTAATTTAGAGACTTCAACTTGGCTAGGTATGAATGTTTGTGCGGGATTCAGATGCTAGGAGACAGTTGAGACACAGCATATCTATCTTAACAAACACATGTTTTGAATCTTAATCGAGGTATCGAGCAGTTTATTTGTTATCTTTGGCATACTAAAGTGACTGCTTGACAGTGTTTAAAATTACCATTGCCGCGGCGCATACAACCACAAGTGCGGAGGATACACGCTGTTTTTTTTTTATCAACATGGCAAATTCTACGCCTTGAGCCCTCCTTAGGTTGGGCCCTAAATTTACAACCTGTTCCTTTGCACTACACTACAGTTCGAGATCAGTGTCTCAATCTATCCGTGTATATTTCACCTGCCAATCGTCAAGTGCCCTGCCTGTGTGAAGTTCGCAGGCCTGTCTCGTGTTGCTATGGCACGTGCAACGGTGCGGTAATATTTACATCTCTCGCCACCCCTCAGTAGGTCCTGATTTCTGGACCAGCTGGCATGTGGCCTGGAATTGTGTTACTCGAGCGGACGCGAGCTCTTCCGTCAACTAGGCTGAGCAATATACATATTCCGTGGCCCGACAGTAGCCACGGTTTTCAGAGGTGTATTTTCATCGAAACTACCCGGTTGACGTGGCTGAAATGTACACAGAAAATCTTAATGCTGTAAAAATATCGTATTTAAAATTATGAAATCTGCGTTGTCTGTTTAAGATGAGGCGCAGCGCCGACGCATATATCAGTCCCTGTCGAGGTGGCTGCGGCGGTTACGTCACGATACACACGACCTCGCACTCGCCGGCCCCGGCTGACCGGCCCCGGTCACCGGCCCGTTCACCGGCCGACGAAAACGGCTCTGTGTGTGGTTCACCGTCCGTGTGCATGTCCTGACTCACAGCAATAGCATGCTCTTTGGCTTTAGGGGAAATACCGTTAAAGGGTAATAATCACCTTTTTCCACACACAAAAATAGAGTTAGCACTTCAAATCGTTAGACGAGACCTAAAATATATTGTAAATTCATTACATTTTGCATATAACAATTTCCTACCGATAGATATTTATGTCATAGGTTAATAATGCGTTCTACGCTTATAATCAGCAAGTACTTGATAACAAATTCAGTCAAATAGCTCCCTACGCATTGTTATTTATCATGAAGGTATTGCAATATGTTCTTGCACTCCCCTAAAAAATTCTTTTGCGAATATGTACCAAACGTTTACAATCAACAATTATTTGAAAAAATGTGCAATTGAAATCTCATGTTTAAACAGTGGCCTATAACCATTACTTATTTAGTGTCGTCGGCGATTTGTGTATAAGTGCCCATTCAACAACGTTGAACAGCATTGATCGCAAAAAGCTGTGCAATGCTGCAATGTTGCGCTTTCCAATAAGTGTGAGGGGAAAATACCGATAATTAATTTTCCCAAACTTCAACTTTGAATGAGGGAATGATTTGTATATTAATTCTTAAAGTTAGAATCACATCATTTTAATCACCATAACAGTAAGCCAAATAAATTGTTGCCTAACAAAATCAAAAGGTGATGATCTCTCTTTAATCCTATTCTCCTGCGGGGGCAGATTCTGCCCTGGCCCCTCCCCCCCCCCCTCCCTCCCCCCCCCCCGGTGGTTTTCACTTACAGTTGCCGCTTCTAAACCGTTAGGCCTAGTGTCTAGAAAGTTTGTGACTTTTCCCAACTTCTAAATGGCGCATGTTGTGTCCAAATAGTTGAGAGAAAAATCGTGTCAGCAGAGCGGTTGCCAGGCCCTGTTTTTGGGAGGGTGTTACGAATGCGGTTTGTAGTTTGCGGGCTATAAAATGCGTCAGAAACATTTGCAATGCAATATGCATCATACATACTGGGATTATACTAATGTTTGGTTGGCAGAGACGCACTCAGGTACAAAACAAAATGGAGGGGGGGGGGGGGCGATACCATACAGCAAATTGGGTCCCAACTCAAATTGGTAAGGATGATAAAAGCGTTACTCGCATCTGCTGCCCCCCACACACACACACACCGTTGTTTTCCCCTGGAATCCCGCCATATGCGCAATAAATACATTTAACAAATTACGGCAAGTAATGCCCACATGATGCCGTTCATTCATCCCAAACAATCACGACCGCACATAATTTTTATCAGAAAATCCCCCCTATTTAACATCCCCTGAATTCGCTAGGATTTTTGCTTTTGGTATTTATCTTCATGGTATATTAAAGACTAGTACATTGAAGTCACAAAACGTTTTGGGCATGCAAATCTGCCACACTGTAACCACACATGGCCGCAATGACCTTTAAAAAAAAATCGTTTTTGGGGGGGGGGGGGGGGGTGTCCCCTGGCCCCCTCCATTTTTGAACAAACTAAATGTCGGGCCCCTTAAGAAAGATCTTTGTCAATGACGAATTCGAATGGCGTTTTCCCCATCTGAAATCGACTGAGCGGTTCTCGAGATCTCGGGAGGGGGGATGGGGTCAGAATCTGCCCCCCCCCCCCGCAGGTTAAGTAATGTTTGAGCCGCCCGCGGGGAATATGATTAAAAGGGAAATAGACCTTTTGATTTTGTTAGAACAATTTATTTAGGCTACCGTATGTATTAAAATGATGTGATCTAAATGTATGAAGTAAATACAATTATTCCCTATTCAAAGTGGAAGTTTGGGAAAATTAAATGATCGGTAATTTTCCTCCACATATTGGAAAGCGTGACATCTGCTTTCCGCTTTTGTATCAATCTCTTCAACGTTTGTCTGTATGGGCACTTCGGAAAAAATCGCCGACACCTAAATAGGTCGCCGTCGACCGTGCATTGATGAGCTTCCGATTGAATTGCAGTTTTTCAATGGGTTGTTAATTGTAAAGCATGGGCGGGTGTATAATCACAAGCAGAACACAAAATATATTTTCCACACCATTGCGTAAAAAGCAATACGGGAAAAGCCCAGAGTTTGATGGAAACCGAAAAGTAACTGGGCAAGTACCGGTCGTTAAAAGTGTGAGGATACGCTTATCAAGATTACTTGAAATATCTCTCGGAGGAATTTGTGTATAGCAACAATGCGATGAATTTACATCATATTTTGGCTCGTCTGTCGATTTCTAGTGCTAAACTCCATTGTTGTGGGAAAAGGTAATGATTTCCCTTTAAGACCGCCTGCTCGGTTCCCGACCCAATAAGGCATCTCACTGGTTATATAATTGGGTTTGCAACTTTTCGCTGGTTTGGCTGTGGAGAAGCGCATTTGGAACGCGTACATGAGCCCGCACAATTTACGAGTGAAACTAGTGTGCTGCACCGTCTTGAGTGTCCCGGTGAGCCGTGGCTGTGACCTCTGTTCGGCTGGGAGCGGCTGTGTCTCTGAGTGTCCGGTGAGCCGGGCGTGACGCTCTGTTCGGCTGGGAGCGGGCTGTGTCGGTCTGAGTGTCCGGTGAGCCGTGGCGTGACAGGCTCGGTTCGGCTGGGAGCGGGCTGTGTCGTCTGTTTGGAACTGCCGTTTCTGTACCGTCTGAGTGTCCGGTGGAGCGGGCGTGACAGCTCTGTTCGGCTGGGAGCGGGCTGTGTCGTCTGTAGTGTCCGGTGAGGCGGGCAGTGCGCTCGGGTTCGGCTGGGGAGCGGGCTGTGTCGTCTGTTTTGACTGCCGTTCTGTACCGTCCGAGTGTCCGGTGAGCCGGGCGTGGACGCTCCTGTTCGGACTGGGGAGCGGGCTGTGTCGTCTGAGTGTCCGGTGAGCGGGCGTGACGCATCTGTTCGGCTGGGAGCGGGCTGTGTCGTCTGAGATGTCACCGGTGAGCCGGGCGTGACGCACGGTTCGGCTGGGAGCGGGCTGAGTCGTCTGTTGACTGCCGTCTGTACCGTCTGTAGTGTCCGGTGAGCGGGCGTGACCGCTCTGTTCGGCTGGGAGCGGGCTGTGTCGTCTGTAGTGTCCGGTGAGCCGTGGCGTGACGCTCGGTTCGGCTGGGAGCGGGCTGTGTCGTCTGAGTGTCCGGTGAACCGGCGTGACGCTCTGTTCGGCTGGGAGCGGGCTGTGACGTCTGTCTGACTGCCGTCCTGTTACCGTCTGCGTGTCCGGTGCAGTCCACTTTCCGGCTCCGTCTGGCGTCGGGTGCCTGAACCATCTGATTTTATGGAGGCGATGCTGGGGTACTGTGGACGTCTTGCTCTCGCTTCAACAGCGGACATTCCGGCCGGCCGGCCAGCGCCGCGGACGGCCGCGTGCCCCCGGCCGTCCGCGTGCCCCCGGCAAATAACGTTTTACCATAATCAGAGAATAAAGCAATAGTGTTTACGCCATTGCGTTTGTCTCGTCAAGGTCGCTTCGAACCATATTCATGGTGAACGTGGTTAGGTCAACTGAGAAAATTGGACCTTCAGGTCAAGGTCAAGTGGTGACCCAAAGCTGGTACATTGTTGCATATTGGGAGACGTGTCTCGACGAGACAAACACGTTAGGTACCATTTTTCTGTTCTCTATATTCATTATGTCGATAGTTATTGACAAAACGTGTGTGCGGTCCCACGAAATTGCCTGACCTTAGGTCATCGATATTAGAAATATGAGATAAAACAAATTGTTGGTATCTATACCTTATGAAGCCTGCAAGATTGAAACTGATCGCGAAACTGTGGCTGTGTACTACTGCAACGTTTTGAGACTGAGACATCTACGTGACACTGATCTGGTGACCTGACTGAGATGACCCGAGGCAAGACTTTGTACATATGTGTGAAAGTTCATTTCTGAACAGGTGTGCAAAAAACGGCGGCGCTTGTGCGCCCGCCGTTTTTTGCGCTATCTTAGAAAAAACTTGAGGGGTGCGCGGATTCGCCCCCCCCCCCCCCCCCCAACCAGGGCGCGTGTTAAGAAGCGAGGAGGCTTCAAGTCTGCGGTGAGGCCCGCAGGCACCACAAGTCCCGGTGAAAAGGCCCCCGATCGTAGGCGGAAGCGAGTGGCAGCCGCGCTGAGTCGCCGACACTGACCACCGCCAGTCGGGCGTCCGGCCGCCGCCCGACAGACTTCTTGCGGCCGGAGGTAGTGTGGTGCGCCGCCCGACACCCCGTCACCCGACACCCGACAACACGACACACGCACACACACCCGGCACCCCTTCCCGACACCCGACGACCCCAGCACCGGACCGCGCCGGTTTGTCCAGTTTGACCGCGAGGATGGCTGTCCGAGCAGGTATGCCCGCCGGCAGCTGATAGTCGTTCACTAGATTGCTGCAGTGGGCCCGAAGACATCGGCCAGCGCTGAAGCGACGGGTGATGGGGACACAGACTCTGGTGCAGACACTGCAGAGGTGACTGCAGAGTACCGGGGAGTCAGAAGTGACTACAGATAGTGAGGGCCCGCCAGTGAGTGACGGACCGTGCTTGGCGGCGACTTGTTCGTGTAGCGCGTACCGGTGGAGTCTGAGTGAAGACGGCACGTCTCAGCGGTAACCGAGTTCTTGAGTCTCAGACGGTAACCGTGGAGTCATGAGCGAAGACGGAACGTCTCAGCGGTAACGGACATCTCAAGGGGCGGTAACGGGTCGTCTCGGCGGTAACCGGTGGAGTCTGAGCGAAGAAGGACGTTTCATGCGGTAACGGACATCTCAGCGGTAAACGGGACGTCTCAGCGGTAACCCGTGGAGTCTGAGCGCAGACGGTACGTCTCAGCTGGTAACGACGTCCCTCAGCGGTAACGACGTCTCAGCGGTAACCGGTGGGAGTCTGAGCAGCGACGACGGAGCCTCTCAGCGGGTAACGGACGCATGCTGAAGGACTGGATCCAGACTGCTACTTGATATTGTCACTGCAGTGCTCCAGGTGGGACCGCGGAGCCGGAGCCAGGTTCCTTCCAGACGCCACGCTGTCTGCGTTATAGGACCGACCCTGCTCCCGGGGACTCGCGCTTCTTGTTATAGTTGCAAGGGGTTTAGTCGTAAACGGCAAGCTTTTTACTACTGTAAACGTGGCAGGGATGTGGACTTGTTGGATAAAGATCGCTCCAGTGTAAAGTCCAATGACAAGGTTCACTCATGGCAATGGGGACCGGAAGTATGTGAAGGCGGCTTCGGGTCTGCGCAGTGGTACATGGCGTGACAGTGTAGTGAAGGTTTCACCGTTACGACGCATTCCAGTCATAACCGGGCCGTGGCGGAATGAACGGACAGCTGTGTGACGTGCAGCGCCGTGTTTGTTTATATGTGTGCAGCCGTGCAGCGCCGCGAGGCGCAGTGTGCGATTGACAGCGATTGACGGCCGGGACCGTGGTTCGGAGGGCGTGTGGAGAGGAGATATGTCGCGGAGCGAGCATTGACTGGACTGTCGGCGATCCAACGGTGGACCCTGGGTTTGACCCAGGAGGAGCCGCTCTCGCTGTGTATCTCCTCGGACAGCGCGTACGTGTCCCCCGGGATCAGCATTGTCCACTCGACACTAGGTCAACCTGTACCCACGCCGCCTGACCCAGCCGCCCATGCAGCGCTGCTGCTTCATGTTCTTCGAGCTGGCGCCGGGCGTGCGTGGCCTCGGCTTCTTCTTCTTCTTCGTAAACCTGGTGTGTTGTTTCCGATCGTGACGGCTGGCTGCAGTGCTTGAGCCCTGCCGCTGCTGCCCGGTCCCCGCCCGCGCACCGCCGCGCCGGCCGGCCCTCTGCTGCAGCTGTACCGGGCGCCACCGGCGGCCACTGCTGGCGCTATCTCGGCCGTCGCCGACGGCCTACGGTCTGCTGGTGAACGCGCTGCTGGTGTGCGGCGCCGCGGCCGGCCCGCCGCCGCCGTCGCCTCGCTGCTGCTTGCCCCTGTTGCCTGGTACGCAGTGCTGTTCGCCCGCCGCCACGGCCGCGTGCTGGCCGCGCTGGTGCAAGTGGGGTCGCGGCCAGCTGGCGCTGCCCGTGCCGGCGGCGCTTAATCAGCGGTGGCCTGGCTGCCGCTTACTGGTACTGGGTTCGCCGCCGTTTTCAGGCATTCAGGAACTTTCCCGAAGTCCACCGCCCCGCCGGGGAAAGCGTGTAAGAAGCGGCTGCAGCTCCGCGCGCCAGCTGCGTGCAGCTGGGCCGGCAGTGGGGAGCAGGGCCTGCGGGTGCCACAGAGAACGCGCCGGACCGAGGTGCCAGCGGCGGGGCACAGGGCAGCCTCCTGCAGGGAGACGCTGAGCCGCGCCCGTCTGGTACTGGGCCGCCATCACGCCGCCGTGCATTGGACGAATCAGGAGCGCAGCCACCAGCAGGAGCAGCAGGAGAGCCGGAGGAGAAGGAGCGGCCCAGCCGCGGAGAGGGAGGTCGCATTGGCCTCGCTGGCCTCTTTGCGCTCCGTTTGCGCCGGCTGACAGTGGGCTCAGAGCGGCGACGAGGCGGCCGCCGAGGCTGAGGTGGCGCCTCACGGGGACAGGCGCGGCACAGCTCCTCCGGCCGTCGTTGAGCTTTCTGCGCAGACAGCGCGCCCTGTGCCGAGGAGGTAGTGAACCACGTCACGCGGCCTCACGCCCCAGTGACGTGTGAAGTGACGTGTGACCCAGCTGTCTCACACGGAGTGGTGTGTGAAGGACGTTGTGACCCGTGGGTCTCACACAGAGTGGTGTGTTGAAGGAAGTGTGACCAGCTGTCTCACACAGTGGTGTGTGAAGGACGTGTGACCAGCTGTCATCACACAGCGTGGTGTGTGAAGGATGTGTGACCGGCGGTCTCACACAGAGTGTAGCGTGGAGGCTGGGGTTTGACCACCAAGGTGTGAGAGTAGAGCAGTCATTGATGGCAATGATACTTGCTGTTCGTGATGGTTTCCGCGAAACCTGTGATGCATCGAATGAAAACTTTGACAACACTGATACTCGTGGCATTGGCATGGTGTGGCGTGGCATTGGTGTTGCGCTAGTGCTGTTGATTCTCTTGAAAGTTGTGTTGGGTGGAAAAGGTGCGAGAAGAGCGTGGGGCGACGTACTGGTCTGTCCGTCAGCAGTCAGCGTCAGCGGTCAGAGCTTGCCGAAGGTGCCCATGCGTCAGTTGGTGTCGGGTTTAGACCCATGGCACCATAGCCCTGCGTGGCACGTGGCAGTTGTCGACCCAGCGGCGGCCGACTGTGAGGCTCGAACTAGGGTGCGGAAGTCCCCTGCTCACGTCGGCAGGACGGCCGGAAAAGGCGGGGGTCAGGTGCCGCGGGGCCGCCGGCCGGATACAGACAGGTGTCACGGTGCCGCCGGCCGGATACAGAGAGCTGTGTGCTGGGGCCGGCTCGCAGCCAGCTGCTGTCTGGTGAGTCGGAGTCGGGTACAAAGCACACCGACCTGCTGTCGGTCGCCCGCCGACACGGCCGTGTGCTGCGGCACACCAGTATCGTCAGGCTGGGGATCAGCAGACGGCCCGGGGCGGCGATCTCGCTCTGGGTGTGTGGTCAGTTGGGTCCGAGCCTTATCGGGAGGAGTCCCCCCACATACGATGACAATGGCGACGTGGGGACCAGTCCCCTGAACTGGGCGAGTGGTCAGTCAACTGAGCCTGCCAGGAACTGGGTTCAACTCCTTTGGCAAGGGCCTCTGAAAAAGTCGACCCGGCCCCCAATACGTCTCGAACAGGGTGAAAGTTCCCATTAGCGCCTTGGTCCAAGAGTGCTGTAGGATATGGTAATTGGTCCATAACCAACCAACCAACCTGATCGAGATCTGAGCGAGCAATGTCGTCTTGCCTGACAGCCTAGCGCTGCTCGTGCTGGGGGCTTTGGAATCATGTCACCTACAATTTGTTCTCTCACTTCGTTACTCAACGAGCCATGCAATGTCATAGCCGTGTTGGTAAACTGAAAGACGTTCTCATTGTTTTCAGTTTAACGCCACTTTGTAGATGATTTCGTTGTGGAACATGTATATTGTATATAGCTTTTTATATTCCTGTACATGTCTTCTCACAAGCAGATGGCATAAGTATACGTTTCTTTACCATTTAGCACTGCATTGTCTGCATTGCAACTAAGCAAAATACTCGTCAGTTTTATAACTACGAAAACATGCGGAAAAAAACGTGAAAAACACCCGATACATTTCTACTTATGTTGTTTTGGAAAAGTCGTTCTGTATACGGTTGACAGCGCTATCTATAGCTGCGCATGCGCATTGTGGGCTTTGGCAAAACTGGCAGCTCCAGACTAGGTCTGTTGCATCCCTTCTGGTTTCAAACTAGGTCTTCAACCAACAGCCCACTGAGAGCTTCGGAGTGGATTATGTCTGGCTGACCTTTTGAACGGACAGCTAACTGTGGCTATGCCCGCTGGCTGCGGCGAATTCGTCGCACGAAACTGAACTGTGCGGGCACTCACTGACAGGGGATGGAAGACAGACCGCGGGGGGTGACAAGCCGAGTGGAATTCAGTAAAGGAATCTTGTGTGCATGAAGACAGACGGCAGGACAGACTGGTGGAATGGTGTCACGGCAGCACAGAAACCGCCTTATCTGAGTAAATATCGCTGTGCTCAGGGCAGAGGCAGCTGGAGACGATTCCGAACTCTGTATTTAGTGGTCCACACTGATACACAAAATGTAGCTCGCTTGAATATGGTGATAAACTATGTTTGTCCTAAAAAATGGAGATGCGTGATCCTTGCATGATACTCGCCACATGTTATTTTCGATAATGCTGGGGACTTGTTTATCAATACGCCAATGGAAGGTGCGATTTTATTCACAGCTGTTACCTTCGATACGCTCCTTCGTATGTGAACCAAATGTAAGTGTCAAGTTGGTTGCCTGCCCCAAAATTGAACGAACAATCGAATTCCCACTATCAACAGTAAGGCGCCGTAGTTGGCGACGAACGAGCGAGCGCGAACGAAATGTATGGTGAATTTAAACTTAATCTAGTTTTCTGATATACAAAAAAAAAACTGAGCACGCGCCACGTGCAGAGGCACCCCATCCCTCACTTGTGGGAAACTGGCGGCTGAGAAGGTCCCTAACCACACACCAAATTTGAACACAATCGGCTCAGCCGTTGCGAAGTTTTTTGCGAGAAAACACTTTTCAACACCCTTCACCGGGGCACGCGCCACGCGCAGTGGGTAGTCACTCACATGGGTCGTACTGGTCTGAACAGGGTAGGTTAGATGGGACTGCTGAGCAAAGAAGCCCGCTTGTCAATCGGACGTGCGGTTGCAGAGATATAAGCTTCTCAAAAGCGTCGCCCCCACGGGCCGGGCCGGGCCCGCTCATATTCAGATTGTTCCGATACACCACGGACGGACGAGCGAGCGCTTCGCGTTCGCTCGTAATAAGTGCTAATATTTACGATGGTTAGCTATTCTATGATTTTCGAACTTCTGACATTTAAAACCGTTAGCATATTTTGCTGCAACAAGCGTTCCGTTTGTGTAGACATACAGCGCTCCGAGCTACAGCTGGCTACTGCGTCTCTACTCGTACACCTAGCAAGTTTGATTTTGATTGTATCACATATTCTCCGTACTTTCCCATCTTGCGGTAATTCAGTGTGAGACTAGAACTCGAGGATTTGTCTGTACGATGCACGATACTATGTTTCGGCAGACATGTTATCTGATCCCTCACCCGGCACGGCCCGGCACGGCCCGGGCACGGCCCGGCACGGCCCGGCACGGCCCGGCACGGCTGAGGCACGCCTGCCTCATACATAAACACGCGCGGACGAGGAGCAGCACGAATGGTACTGCCCGTGCCACGCTGTACCGGCTCGAACCCCCATACATTACCTGTCTGATCCCCAAAACTGAGGACGGGCCGTGACATCACACTATCGGGTCTGAACGCGATACATGGCGATACATGACCTGTAGTGTCTGTTTGTCGACAGGACATGCGCTAGTGACACTAGCGCACTAGTGACACGGTCACTAGTGACATGCGCTAGTGACACTAGTGACACGTCACTAGTGACGCTAGTGACGGTGTCTCATTGTGAGCTGCTCCCGGTCACTTCGTGGTGCTTCTGTGGTGCCTCTGTGGTGTGCTGGTATCCGCCTACCTCGATATCACACGACTTCTCCTCGATAAGAAGTGGTGTTCAGGCCGTCATGTCTCTCGTGTCTCAAATGCGGTATGAATTATGATCCGTCCGCCGTCCGACTGTGACCCACCCCGGTACGACCCAGTCCCCGGCCGTTCTGGCCGTGCCTCGATGCCCCCTGACCCTTGCCTTTCCCGTCGCCGCGGCAGCCGTGGTGGACCGGTACCGGCAGAAGGTGGAGCGGCTCGAGCCGCAGGTGGACGCCGTGTTTCCGCCTGGAGCGCGAGGACCGCGAGCCTGCGCAGCAGCGAGGCGCAGCTGAGCAAGGCGCAGAAAAAGCTGGGACAACGCCCGACCTGCGGCCGCGCACCTGGTTCCAGTCGCAGCAGCAGCGCGTCAAGGCCCAAGGTGAGAGTCCCCCGGGCACCCCCCGGCCCCACAGGGTTCACAAGGCCGGCCCTCTGCCCGCCGCCTGCCTGCTTGGTCAATGGTTACAATTGACACGCACCGAACTGTGTCAGAACAGACGGCAGAAGACGGAAATAGCTGGGAATTAGTTAATGACTATGTTGTGTGGTGTGTTAGGTGGTGCATCTGAATTTTGATTGGTAGAGTACTCGATTGTTTATTCGGGACGAAAATTCGTAAAACGCGAGATTTTGTGCGAATTTGCAATGAATGAATGATGGAGATCTTAGTGCTGGGTTTTCTTGGGCAGTACGGCTATGGATTTGTGTTAATAAATGACTGACGTTCGTGTTGGCTGGATCGGGACATGTTTAGTGCGCTACCCGGACGCGTTGACCTCCTGCGTGTGTGCGTATGGGGGCGTATGGGGGACTGGCCGAACCGTCTTGAGCTGACTAGGAACCATCGACGACCCTTCCCCCTCCCCGCAGAGGCGGCCAAGCTGGAGACGAGCGGTGGTGAGACGTCCAAGGCCGGCAAGAAGAAGAAACAGAAGAAGGTTGTGACCGCCGAGCAGCGAGTGGAGAAGGAGCTGCAGAAGCGGTACCTGCTGCAGGCTAAGGCGGCGAAACGAGCGCCAACCGGCGGGCCGGCGGCGTCGCGCCCGTGCCAGGTCAGCCCAGACAGCTCTGTAGTCTAAATACAGTGTTCAGATACACTGGAAAGGACATTTAGACCCCCCCCCCCCGCCCACATGACCTTATTACTCTCTGTGGCATCGACGTCTAGCTTGCCTCGTACTCTGTCCAGTATGGCGGGTGTCTGCATTGTTTGGATACAATTAGCTGCCTGGTTCAGTGTCACGTCATTATACATATACAGAGATCACATGTGTGGTACAGACTGTGGTGAGAGCACTGAGTCCCACTCGGTACTCCTCTGCAGGAGGCGCACGTTGGATGTGCTGTCAGTGTCACGTCATTATACATATACAGAGATACAACGTGTGGTAACAGACACCTGTCGAGGTGGAGAGCACTCGGTGCCCTCCTGTAGGAGGCGCACGTTGGATGTGCTGGTCAGAGGACTTGCAGTGTGCATGGGTGGTGTGTTCACTGTCCTGTGGCGTTAGCTGCAGTGTTGCACGCCTCTTTGTTATAACGTGTTGGTCCGTGTTCAGTGAAAAAGAAGGTGTCGAGGGCAGGAAGAAGGGTTTGAACCTGACGTCAGAGCTGACCGACACCAGTCAGAGGGCCGTCAAGGGATTCCGATACAGGTAAGATGCGACCAAATACCGGAAACACATGACCTGATTTATAGTTAAGGATCACGTGACCTGAGCCATGTATTTGTTTGACCTAACTATCTGTGAGTGTCGGGTACCTGTCCAAGTGCCCCTTGTTCCAGCACTCTCTGCCATACCCTGCCCATAGCCAGTCAGTGGGTGGGTAGTTTTCAGCATAGCCATGTTTCATTTTCAAAGGCGCCGTGTATCGTTCTCCGAGCAATGTGTCGTGCGTTATATTCACACGTGTGGTGTGACGTGTGTTGCGTGTGGTGTTGTCGCGTGTCGCCGTGTCGCGTGTCGCTTGTCGCGTGGTCGCAGTGTCGCGTGTCGCGTGTCGCGTGTCGCGTGTCGCGTGTCGCGGTGTCGAGTGTCGCGTGTCGAGTGTCGCCTGCCGTGTGTCGCGTGTCGTGTGTCGGTGAGTCGCGTGTCGCGTGTCGGTGAGTCGTGTGTCGCGTGTCGCGTGTCGTGTGTCGTGTGTCGTGTGTCGCGTGTCGCCTGCCGTGTGTCGCGTGTCCGTGTGTCGCTCGCTGACTGACGCCTCGCTGTGACCCGCAGGGCGACGGGAGGCCCCTCCGAGTGGACGGAACAGAGGGAGAAGCGGGACGATGGCGGGGACGGGGGCGGAGTCGCGGCAGGGGCGGTTCCAGGGGCGCGGCCGGCGGCGGCAGATCGGACAGGAGCGAGTCCAGAGGCGGCGGCAGGGGCGGCGGTAGGAGCGATTCTAGAGCGGCGGCGCAGAGGAGGCGGTAGGGGCGCGGCAGATCAGGACAGGGGCGATTTCTAGAGGCGGCGGCAGGGGAGGCGGTAGGGGCGGCTCCAGGGGACGCGGGGAGGAAGGGGGAAAACGTGGCGGAAGATAGGTCGAACCGGTGAAGGAGTGACACCAATCCGCCTGTATATCGTCTTTGGTGATCTGTTCGATGATGAAATACAAATATGTGCTGCATTTGTAATATTTGATAATGGTATATTATTAATAGCGTAGCCGGACCGGTGTATCGTGCTGTGACTGACGGAAACTGACGAACCGTATTGCAGCGACTAGCGGTTCATCATGGCACCGATGCAGACATTGCTACCACTCTCGCAGATCTGACTTTCTGGCCGTGACACGAGGGGCGCCGTTACGACCACCACCAAAGCAGTGGCGCTCACGTAAACCCCAACACATCATGTGGCCCGGAAACGATTTATTATGGTAATATCGCTGAGAAAGCGTAGATAGCTCGCTTCGCATTAAATCACAATAGAAGACAGGACCAACTTACTAACGATTAATATTAAATAGTCTTTCTAGCAAACGATTAATTTGATACACCGAATGAGTATAAATCTCTTGGCTGTGTGTCTGATCGTGTCCTCTCCTGGACCCGCTGACGGCGCAGTCCGTGCCTCCCTGAGGAGCTGGTGTCGGCGATAATGGGGGGGGGGGGGGGGGGGGGGCTGAGCTCCAGGACGTTCCGGGCTGAAGCCGTCCAGCTGGTCAGGAAGGCACGACTGCCGCGTCAGCCGGGACCGATCCGGAAGTTCCGGTGGCCCCAAGCTGAATGTCACGGCCAGCAGCTCATGAACCTGACGGACATAGAAGCTGGCCGCGCAAAGACGACCGACCTCGAGCCCCGTGCGTCAGACGGCTGACTGATGGCCAGCTGGAAGGCGGTACCTGCTGGTGCCGCTGACGACCTGGCATCCCATGCCCCACACCAGCAAGAGCGACCGAGCGCGCCGTGAAGCTCAGGACCGAAGGAGCGGCAGCAGTGATCGTCCGGGACGGGCCCAAGCATGGGCTGACGCTCAACAAGGTGGCCTTTCGGCGGGCGTTGCCAGGGCCAGTGAACGGCACAGCGGAATGGGTGGGATGTCGTTTGAATTGTTGACTCACGTGACGGCGGAGCCGGGGACACATGAGAATACTAGTGTTATATAGCATTCCATCGGTCATCTGTGCGAGGGGACGTGCGGACTGTGGTGTAGGTTGTTGTGGACACGTAAAGTCAGTTGGCACACAATAATCTTCAGGCAATGCATTTATTTCGCCACGACCTCGACATTGAAATTGCAGCGATCAGTGCATCTAAGTGAGAACTGCAAAGATACACCAATGGAAGAACAACCTCCCGAATTTCTAGATTCGCCAATAGACCAGCATAGTGATTACACTAGCGCCCCTATGGGGGGAGCATTTAGCGCCATCTATACTCACTTGTACTTATAGTACGGGACTAAAGGAGGACTAGATGCCTGTCTTGCCCGCTCTTTACATCTCTTGATTGTTGTTATGCCTCAGTGGATAATTCAAAAGGGTACGCTTTCCTTGATCATATTTGGCTTCAGCATCGTAGTCGCCTATCCTGGCGCATCGTACATGATTGTCCGTCCAGTAGTGGTCTCCAGGCGGTTCTTGAAGAGGTTCGTTGTGGCTGATGAAACGACGTGTTCCGGAAGTGCGTTCCAGTCGCTCCCACTGCTCTGATAGACCAGAAGTTCCGTCTCACTCTGGTCCTGCGCTTGCGGTTTGGCAATCTCAGGGAATGTCCTCGTTGTGATTGCCGACGGCGGGTCCTGGAAGAACTTCTGCTTATCGAGTTCGATGCGGCCGTTCATCAGCTGGTAGATCAGAATGAGGTCACCGCGCCCGTCTTCTGTACTGCAGAGACGGCCAGGCGCAGGGCTCTCAGCCGGTCTTCCGTACGGAAGCAGTCTGATGAGTCGAACCAGCTTGGTCGCCCTCCTCGTTGTGTGTACTCGCTCCACCAGTCGGACGTCTTCAGCGTTGAACGGGTCCACAGACAGCGTTCCCATGTTCAGCAGCGGTCTGACTAGGGTCTTAAAGAGCAACGGGAGCATCTGCTGGTCGATGTGCTCAAACGAGCGCCGGATTGTCCCGGGGACCTCGGTTTGCCTTTGCGATCGCCGCCGCCGCCTGCTTACGGAACTTCAGCGATGTGTCCACGAACGACTCCAAGTCCCTTGTCGTCCTCCACTTGCTCCAACTGGCCGCCAAACATGGAGTAGCTTTGGCGAACGTTCCTCGGTCCGAGATGCATCGTGTCTTGCACGTGGTCATGTAAAATGGCATCTGCCACACTCCAGACCATTGACCGACTGCGTCGAGGTCCCTGCTGAAGATGGTCACGCCCACTCCGTTCCTGGACGCTTCCGTGGATTTTGGTGTCCAGTTATTTTCCACAGATATATCCCACCCATATAACCACAGTTATTTTTCCACAATTTTTGGTTTGTGCCCACGGATGAATGGAGTGGGTGGAGGTGGGCTCGGATCGGCATTAAAATCTTCAAGAATATTCGAACTCAATGTCTTATAACAATTTGCTGGCTGGCAACAGCTGATTTGGCTGTGAGCGAGCTAAACATGGAAAATTGGGAAAAACACGAAAGCCCCGCAGCCGCGATGAGCGGTCAGAAGAATTCAAAATAATGTGTTTTTCTCGCTTTGCAACGTAACCAGCATGACATTTGGCACCCAAAGCCCGCCCTACAGTGTGGGAGACCACGCAAGTGTCGCCAGCTGCACACGTAACCTGCGAATAGGCTTCGCGCGATTATTTCTGTTCACTCGATGATGGCAGCCCCGTCAGCAGATGATGGCAGCCCGTCAGCGATGATGGCAGCCCCGTCAGCAGATGATGGCCTTTGTCAGCGATGATGGCAGTCCCGTCATCGATGATGGCAGCTCCGTCAGCGATGATGGCAGCCCCGTCAGCGATGATGGCAGCCCCCGTCAGCGATGATTGGCAGCCCCGTCAGCGATGATGGCAGCTCCGTCAGCGATGATGGCAGCCCCGTCAGCGATGATGGCAGCCCCGTCAGCCGATGATGGCCCTTTGTCAGCGGATGATGGCAAGCCCGTCAGCGATGATGGGCCTTTGTCAGCGATGATAGGCCTTTGTCAGCGTCATTTGATCCGAATCCCTGTCCCCCCCCAAGAAAAAAAAAAGTTTGTTTTTGAAGGTGAAGTCCTAAAAAAAATTTCGAAGTTCCCAAAAAAAGATCAAGTGTTCGCTCCTGCGAGCTTTGAGAACGTTGACTTAGCACATTTTCGGGTATAAATATCGTCGCTCCAAAGCTCTAACCGCGTAAGTGCAAATTTCAAGTTTTCGAGATATTAAAGGAAATAGTTCACCTTGGAAAATTTTCCAAACCACGATTTGATTATATTTTTGTAATACAATTTATTTTATATTGTCAAAAATGGTCTATATCGCGCCCGATTCAGGACAGAAGGCCGTAAATTATTATTGTTTATCAAAACTTATGCATACTCCCTGAGTCAGAGTCCTGACGTCACGCGAATGAAAACAAATGGTTCAGCCAATCAGATTCGAAAGTAGTCGCGTAAGATAGACTCGCATTGGAGATGTGCCACCGGCTGGCCGGTGGTTCGCTTGCTAGCACTAGCTGCAAGCTGATTGGCTGATGGTATAGCCTCTGTCCCGGGCTAGAACCAGTACAACATTCTTTCGCCAGCACCCGCATTTCCTTCGCCAAACAATTAAATATATTCGGCTGGAGTCTTATTCAGTGAAGAAAACTTGCAGATAGGGGTTTCCCAACACGGGCTACAAAAACTGCTATCTCAGTTTTAAAACTAATGTTGAAGGTAGCTGTCAGAACTATTTCCTTTAAAGATGTAACTTGTCCTTGCATGTGATTCCCGTACACACGTTCGCAGTACAAGCATCTCCGTAACGGTGCACTGTAGCGCTTTCGCGAATTGTTTAATGGGAAAGAGTGTCGTTTACCTGTTTTAGTGACCAGGAAATCTCAATTTCGAAGAAAAAAATGAACCTTCGCCTGTTTCGTGAGCGACGATATCTTCCTATATTTAGGGAAAAAAGATGGGTCAACTCTCCGCGGCGATTTTGGTCGTTTTGAGGGCGGTTAAGCTGCCATGGCCACGATGACCTCTGATCTGCGACTGCACTCAGTCTCTGTTGTCCCCGTCAGTGGTTGTGTCAGCACCTGGCCGTCACTTCTCACTCCGCTTGCTCGGTGACCACTCCCTCCTCCGTTCCGGACATGGCAATACCGGGCAGGGCAGCGCCACCTACACCAGCCACGCACGTGGGCGAGGGCGGGCTGGTGGTGGGCACCCCGGACCCTGACGTCATTTCCGGTCTGCTCCCCCACGCGGCGCGCCGCACCTAAACAGGTCACGCCACGTGGCGAGTGTGTCAGATCGGCCAGCTGGAAACAGTTCCCGTACAGTCGACGTGGAACTGGCGACCGGACTGACACCAGCTGACCGAATGAGTCACGGATAGTCGAGGGCGGCCGCTACTTTCGGAAAATGGGGGCGGGGGGGGGGGGGGGGGCGGAGGCATTCCGAAGTCGATTCTTTTCATGCAACGCCCCATTAGGCGTAATGTTTACAATCCGAACATGACGAGGCGACGCGTTCCCCCGCTACCGATGCCAATGCGGATAGTCAGCCCGGCTAGCCAGTCGTTAACATGCCCCAGAACACGACCTGCTGAGAAATGGAACAGGAGAGCAGAGCGCAGCTGAATCGGCTTTTACCTCGCACAGAGCGGGTCGGAAGCATCTCCTCCGACAGTCGACGGTTAAATCTTATACCATCGGCGGCTATAACTGGTAACATACAGTGTATTGCCAACAATATAGCGTGTCTTGACCATGCACTAGTGAGTGATGCGCGAGTGAGCCGGGCAGCAGAGCAATCGCTTCTTTGTAGGAAAACTCGGCCTAATCATTTAGTACGCACACAGCACTGGCCGCGCCACGGTTACAATAATTTAGCACGCACACAGCACTGGCCGCGCGCCGCGGTACGGCCGGACAAAAACTGGCTGGAGAGAAGCAGCCAACGGAACGACAGACCCGGTGAGGTTGGCCCGGAGATCCATAGACGGCGACCGAGGCGGCTGGGAGAGAATAGGAGAAGGCTGGGAGAGAACAGGAGAAGCTGAGAGAGGACAGGAGGCTGGGAGAGGACAGGAGAAGCTGAGAGAGGCGGCTGGAAGGACGGAGAAGCTGAGAGAGGCGGCTGGGGACGAGGACAGGAGAAGCTGAGAGGCGGCTGGGAGAGGACAGGAGAAGCTGAGAGGCGGCTGGGAGAGGACAGGAGAAGCTGAGAGAGGCGGCTGGGGAGAGAAACAGGAGAAGCTGACAGAGGCGGCTGGGAGAGGACAGGAGAAGCTGAGAGAGAGGCGGCTGGGAGAGGACAGGAGAAGCTGAGAGATGAGAGGCGGCTGGAGAGAATAGGAGAAGCTGAGAGAGAGAGGCGGCTGGGAGAGAATAGGAGAAGCTGAGAGAGGCGGCTGGGAGAGGACAGGAGAAGCCTGAGAGAGAGAGAGAGAGAGGAAGCTGGGAAGTGGGACAGGAGAGAGCTGAGAGAGAGGCGGCTGGGAGAGGACAGAGAGAAGCTGAGAGAGTCGGCTGGGAGAGGACAGGAGAAGCTGAGAGAGAGGGAGAGAGACAGACAGAGATACAGGAGCTGAACTAAACCAAGGTGAGGAACGAACGGTGTAGCAGTGAAGCAAGGGACATGAGGAAGGGACACGAGAAGGGAGACAATTGAGATATGTGATGCATGAGAAACGCGAACCGTGAAGAGCAGAGAACAGCCGGGGGCAAGTGAGAGCACACAAGTATACATAACACAGGAACCGCCGCCGACCACATAGGGGCCACCGGGGCCCTCGGCACAACAGAACGCAACACAACACAGGCGGGGGCGGCTATGTACACTCGCGATGGAAGCTCTCTCTCTCCTCTATCTCTCTCTCTCACTCTCACTGTAGGTGGCTGCAGAGGGGGCGGGGACCCTGCGGCGAGATAGCGGCGACGGCGGAGGGTCGAGGAGGTGAGCCGCGGCAGACAGCAGAAGGCCGGCGGCCGGGCGGCTGTACGGGTGAGTGGTGTCGGCGGGCACGAGCCGTCCTGGGCTGGTCACTTGGCCAGCCAACTCTCCGGTCAGCCGGTCACAGCGCCTGGCCCGGCACGGACTGCAGTCCTTCAACTATGAGATACTCGCATCGGGCGAGACTCGCTCGCTCACTCCACTTGCACACCACGACAACTGACCTCGGTACACGACCAATAACAGACTCTGAGAATGCCTCTCTCTCTCCTCTCTCTCTCTCTCTCTCTCTCTCTCTCTCTCTCTCTCTCTCATCTCTCTCTCTCTCTCTCTCTCTCTCTCTCTCTCTCTCTCTCCTCTCTCCCCCTCCCTCCTCCCTCCCTCCCTCCCTCCCTCCCCTCCCTCCCTCCCTCCCTCCCCTCCCTCACCCTCCCCTCCCTTCCTCCCTCCCTCCTCTCTCTCTCTCTCTCTCTCTCTCTCTCTCTCTCTCTCTCTCTCTCTTCTCTCTCTCTCCTCTTCTTCTCTCTCTCTCTCTCTCTCCTCTCTCTCATCTCATCTTCTCTCTCTCCTCCTCTCTCCTCTCTATCCTCTCTCTCATCTCTCTCTCTCTCTCTCGTCTCTCCTCTCTCTCTCTCTCTCTCTCTACTCTCTCTCTTCTCTCTCTCTCTCTCTCTCTCTCTCTCTCTCCCCGCCACCGGCGGACTCGGCGGTGACTGACCACGACCTTCTCCTGAGACGACAGCGCCCGGCGTCGTCACACGCGCGCGCAAACCGTCCTTATCACAAAGTAAAAAAAAAATGAGCGCACGCGGCACGGTCAAGCCACTTGGTGAGCCCGTCGCGGCGGCGCCATCGTCGCCGCGCGCCAGTCCTGTCTCACGGCGGCGGTGGCGGCGGGTGTGCGGCCGGGTGGCCGCCTCTGACTAGCGCCGCGCGCCGCGAGGCCGCGACGGCGGGGCGCGGCCGCGCCGCCTCTTTGGCTCGGGGCGAAAGTAGCTAGGTGGCGGCGGACGTCGGCGGGCGTCAGTCGTCTGTCTCGTCCGAGCTGTCGACCAACTCTATGATTTCCGCCTGTGCCCGCCGTCTGGCGCGCGCCGCTGCTGCGGCCGCCTCCTCGGGCGACTTGTCCTTGCGGAACTCGTACACCAGCGGGAAGATGTGCTCGATGGCCTGCTGCACGGCCGACACGGACGGCGCTGCAGCCAAGACAGACAGACACGACAGTCACCAGCCAGGCGTCAGACGCCAGCCAGGGTCAGCCCCAGGCGACTGGACGGTCCCTAGGCCGGACATGTAAGCTGCGGCTGGTTTCACATGCATACAGCACACATTATAATTATAACACCGACACATAATCAAATTGTACAGACAACTTCCTGCAAAGACATCACCTATAGAGTCTGGCTGACGAATCAATTGTATATTGTATTTCACCTAGCATTATCGATTCTAAACCAGCCAAAAGTACAGATGGAATGGTAAACATATACCCCCAATATTCAGATATAATCGTTCGGGGCAAGGTCATAATGGAAAGCAGTCATATCATAGACCATCGGCTAGATGACGAAATATGAGACCAGTGCACACTTGAACGCTCTCGGACACTTCCCAGACCAGTGAATTATCACCAGCAGCTGTGGTGCTGTGACAAGAGCACAGAATATGATGCCAAAGCGATTCGCAGCACAGATCAACAGTGGACAGGGGGCCGTACGTTCAGACTGACCAGGCGGCTACCCGTGTGGTGTGAATCCATTGACATAGGCAGACCTGATAGGCGAAGTACTCGCCCAGAGCCCATTGGATGATCATTGATATTTCTTATCCGATGAACTACACTGCGCATATCGCCTGACAATCCCATGACGACCAGCGTCAGACGGACAGGATACTGTCGGTGAATATCGTACGAGTGTACGGTGACACTGTCCGGCCTGTACTGACCTGTGACGGTGACACTGTCCGTCCTGTACTGACCTGTGACGGTGATACTGTCCGGCCTGTACTGACCTGTGACGGTGATCCTGTCCGTCCCCTGTACTGACCTGTGACGGTGACACTGTCCGTCCCCTGTACTGACCTGTGACGGTGACACTGTCCGTCCCCTGTACTGACCTGTGACGGTGACACTGTCCGTCCCCTGTACTGACCTGTGACGGTGACACTGTCCGTCCCCTGTACTGACCTGTGACGGTGACACTGTCCGTCCCCTGTACTGACCTGTGGCGGTGACACTGTCCGTCCCCTGTACTGACCTGTGACGGTGACACTGTCCGGCCTGTACTGACCTGTGACGGTGACACTGTCCGTCCCCTGTACTGACCCGTGACGGTGACACTGTCCGTCCTGTACTGACCTGTGACGGTGATACTGTCCGTCCCCTGTACTGACCCGTGACGGTGATACTGTCCGTCCCCTGTACTGACCTGTGACGGTGACACTGTCCGTCCCCTGTACTGACCTGTGACGGTGATACTGTCCGGTCTGTACTGACCTGTGACGGTGATACTGTCCCCTGTACTGACCTGTGACGGTGATACTGTCCGGCCTGTACTGACCTGTGACGGTGATACTGTGCCCTGTACTGACCTGTCACGGCGATACTGTCCGTCCCCTGTACTGACCTGTGACGGTGATACTGTCCGGCCTGTACTGACCTGTGACGGTGATACTGTCCGGCCTGTACTGACCTGTGACGGTGACACTGTCCGGCCCCTGTACTGACCTGTGGCGGTGACACTGCCCGTCCTCTGTACTGACCTGTGACGGTGATACTGTCCGGCCTGTACTGACCTGTGACGGTGATACTGTCCGGCCCCTGTACTGACCTGTGGCGGTGACACTGTCCGTCCTCTGTACTGACCTATGACGGTGATACTGTCCGGCCTGTACTGACCTGTCACGGCGATACTGTCCGTCCCCTGTACTGACCTGTGACGGTGATACTGTCCGACCTGTACTGACCTGTGACGGTGATACTGTCCGGCCTGTACTGACCTGTGGCGGTGACACTGTCCGGCCTGTACTGACCTGTGACGGTGACACTGTCCGTCCTGTACTGACCTGTGACGGTGACACTGTCCGGCCCCTGTACTGACCTGTGACGGTGATACTGTCCGTCCCCTGCACTGACCTGTGACGGTGATACTGTCCGGCCTGTACTGACCTGTGACGGTGATACTGTCCGGCCTGTACTGACCTGTGACGGTGATACTGTCCGTCCCCTGTACTGACCTGTGACGGTGACACTGTCCGTCCCCTGTACTGACCTGTGACGGTGACACTGTCCGGCCCCTGTACTGACCTGTGACGGTGATACTGTCCGTCCCCTGTACTGACCTGTGACGGTGACACTGTCCGTCCCCTGTACTGACCTGTGACGGTGACACTGTCCGGCCTGTACTGACCTGTGACGGTGATACTGTCCGTCCTGTACTGACCTGTGACGGTGACACTGTCCGTCCCCTGTACTGACCTGTGACGGTGACACTGTCCGTCCCCTGTACTGACCTGTGACGGTGACACTGTCCGTCCCCTGTACTGACCTGTGACGGTGACACTGTCCGTCCCCTGTACTGACCTGTGACGGTGACACTGTCCGTCCTGTACTGACCTGTGACGGTGATACTGTCCGTCCCCTGTACTGACCTGTGACGGTGATACTGTCCGGCCTGTACTGACCTGTGACGGTGATCCTGTCCGGCCTGTACTGACCTGTGACGGTGACACTGTCCGTCCTGTACTGACCTGTGACGGTGATACTGTCCGTCCCCTGTACTGACCTGTGACGGTGATACTGTCCGGCCTGTACTGACCTGTGACGGTGATACTGTCCGGCCTGTACTGACCTGTGACGGTGACACTGTCCGTCCCCTGTACTGACCTGTGACGGTGACACTGTCCGGCCTGTACTGACCTGTGACGGTGACACTGTCCGGCCTGTACTGACCTGTAACGGTGATACTGTCCGGCCTGTACTGACCTGTGACGGTGACACTGTCCGGCCTGTACTGACCTGTGACGGTGATCCTGTCCGGCCTGTACTGACCTGTGACGGTGATACTGTCGCCTGTACTGACCTGTGACGGTGATACTGTCCGTCCCCTGTACTGACCTGTGACGGTGATACTGTCCCCTGTACTGACCTGTGACGGTGATACTGTCCGGCCCCTGTACTGACCTGTGACGGTGATCCTGTCCGGCCTGTACTGACCTGTGACGGTGATACTGTCCGTCCCCTGTACTGACCTGTGACGGTGATACTGTCCCCTGTACTGACCTGTGACGGTGATCCTGTCCGGCCTGTACTAACCTGTGACGGTGATACTGTCCGGCCTGTACTGACCTGTGACGGTGATCCTGTCCGGCCTGTACTGACCTGTGACGGTGATACTGTCCGTCCCCTGTACTGACCTGTGACGGTGATACTGTGCCCTGTACTGACCTGTGACAGTGATACTGTCCCCTGTACTGACCTGTGACAGTGATACTGTCCGGCCTGTACTTACCTGTGACGGTGATCCTGTACGGCCTGTACTGACCTGTGACGGTGATACTATCCGGCCCCTGTACTGACCTGTGACGGTGACACTGTCCCCTGTACTGACCTGTGACGGTGATACTGTCCCGTCTGTACTGACCTGTGACGGTGACACTGTCCGTCCCCTGTACTGACCTGTGACGGTGACACTGTCCGTCCCCTGTACTGACCTGTGACGGTGATACTGTCCGGCCTGTACTGACCTGTGACGGTGACACTGTCCGGCCTGTACTGACCTGTGACGGTGATACTGTCCGGTCTGTACTGACCTGTGACGGTGACACTGTCCGTCCTGTACTGACCTGTGACGGTGATACTGTCCGGCCTGTACTGACCTGTGACGGTGATACTGTCCGGCCTGTACTGACCTGTGACGGTGACACTGTCCGTCCCCTGTACTGACCTGTGACGGTGATACTGTCCGTCCCCTGTACTGACCTGTGACGGTGATACTGTCCGTCCCCTGTACTGACCTGTGACGGTGATACTGTCCGGTCTGTACTGACCTGTGACGGTGATACTGCCGGTAGAGAACACCTTGAGCGTGGCCTTCAGGTGGTTGATGCGGTACGTGACTCCCGGATGCAACTCAGGCTCGTAGCTGCCCCACAAATACACACATATATATATACATGTCAACACTGTGTTGATAAAATACATTAAAACACTGGAGAAACGGACCAATACCATCGGAGAGTTGCGGTTGGAGGGGAGTTGGAAAGAGGCCTTTATCAGCTTCACTGTTGACCAAGAGAACCGATGAATGAACGAATACAATAATGGTATGGCGCGGCATTGCACGGTACGGACGGACATTGGCTCAGTGTGCTAATCCATCGTACCGCCGAGCAATATTGACATGGTGCCCTGTTCGCTCGGGCACAGTGGGGGGAGCCGACCGGGCCAGTCTGACCGCGTGTATCGACCTGTATCGACTGTGTCGGCCACCGGGACTGACGGTCACGGTGGCTAGGACCACGGGCCTCACGGGCCTGCACAGGGTCGACGGCTGGATCCCGGGGAGACACAGCGACACGAGAGCGCAGTGAGGAGACACGGAGGAGACACGGAGGAGATACAGAGACACGATAGCGCAGTGAGGAGACACTGAGGAGATAAAGGGGAGACACAGAGACACGAGAGCGCAGTGAGGAGACACTGAGGAGATAACGGAGAGACAGAGACACGAGAGCGCAGTGAGGAGACACGGAGGAGACACAGGGGAGACAGAGACATGATAGCGCAGTGAGGAGACACGGAGGAGACACAGAGGAGACACAGGGGAGACAGAGGCACGAGAGCGCAGTGAGGAGACACGGAGGAGACACAGGGGAGACACAGAGACACGAGAGCGCAGTGAGGAGACCCGGAGGAGACATAGGGGAGACACAGAGACACGAGAGCGCAGTGAGGAGACACGGAGGAGACACAGAGACACGATAGCGCAGTGAGGAGACCCGGAGGAGACATAGGGGAGACACAGCGACACGAGCGCGCAGTGAGGAGACACGGAGGAGACACAGGGGAGACAGAGACACGAGAGCGCAGTGAGGAGACACTGAGGAGACACAGAGACACGAGAGCGCAGTGAGGAGACCCGGAGGAGACATAGGGGAGACACAGAGACACGAGAGCGCAGTGAGGAGACACGGAGGAGACACAGAGACACGATAGCGCAGTGATGAGACACTGAGGAGACACAGGGGAGACAGAGACACGAGAGCGCAGTGAGGAGACACTGAGGAGACACAGAGACACGAGAGCGCAGTGAGGAGACCCGGAGGAGACATAGGGGAGACACAGCGACACGAGAGCGCAGTGAGGAGACACGGAGGAGATACGGGGGAGACACGAGAGCGCAGTGAAGAGACACTGATGAGATACAGGGGAGACACAGCGACACGAGCGCGCAGTGAGGAGATAAGGAGGAGATACAGGGGAGACACAGACACGAGAGCGCAGTGAGGAGACACTGAGGAGACACAGGGGAGACAGAGACACGAGAGCGCAGTGAGGAGACACTGAGGAGACACAGAGACAAGAGAGCGCAGTGAGGAGACACGGAGGAGACACGGAGGAGATACAGAGACACGATAGCGCAGTGAGGAGACACTGAGGAGATAAAGGGGAGACACAGCGACACGAGAGCACAGTGCGGAGACACGGAGGAGACACAGGGGAGACAGAGACACGAGAGCGCAGTGAGGAGACACGGAGGAGATAAAGGGGAGACACAGCGACACGATAGCGCAGTGAGGAGACACTGAGGAGATAAAGGGGAGACAGAGACACGAGAGCGCAGTGAGGAGACACTGAGGAGATAAAGGGGAGACAGAGACACGAGAGCGCAGTGAGGAGACACTGAGGAGACACAGGGGAGACACAGCGACACGATAGCGCAGTGAGGAGACACTGAGGAGATAAAGGGGAGACAGAGACACGAGAGCGCAGTGAGGAGACACTGAGGAGATAAAGAGGAGACAGAGACACGAGAGCGCAGTGAGGAGACACTGAGGAGACACAGGGGAGACACAGCGACACGATAGCGCAGTGAGGAGACACTGAGGAGATAAAGGGGAGACAGAGACACGAGAGCGCAGTGAGGAGACACTGAGGAGATAAAGAGGAGACAGCGACACGAGAGCGCAGTGAGGAGACACTGAGGAGATAAAGGGGAGACAGAGACACGAGAGCGCAGTGAGGAGCCTCGGAGGAGACACAGAGACACGATAGCACAGTGAGGAGACACTGAGGAGATAAAGGGGAGACAGACACGAGAGCGCAGTGAGGAGACACGGAGGAGATACACGTAAGTACAGAGGAGACGCGAAAGACACACGAGCACAGAGGAGACGCGAAGACGACATGTGGGCACAGAGGAAACACGGATGAGACACACGTGGGCACAGGGGAGGCACTGGCACAGAGTGTGCCCAGAGGGCGGACAACTGAGAAACTCCCCAGTCTGCACCCCATGATACAATACAAATGGGAATCATTCTACGATCACCTCAGTTTCTAGGAACAATGGCCCGCACTGTCTACCAGTTGAGCCCACCGCCGTAAAACACAGCAGCACTTCACCACCACGAACGCGGCCAGATCCGCGGTATCACCACACGGGCCACAGTTCTCCAGAGTACTCAGCAGCGGTGCCGGCCCAGAGCCCACTCACCAGGCGATGCGCGGGTACTTCTGCGAGAAGTCGGCGATCTTGATGCTGAACGGCATCGTGCACGTGCCCAGCACGTTCACCACGCGGAAGTTGCGGAAGCGCGCCTGGTAGTTGAGCTCCTTCTGGAGGTAGCGCGCCACACGGCGGGCGGCCACGTGCGCCTCCGCCTCTGAGGTGGAGCCCGTGCACGTGATCTTACCGGATGACCACATGGAGGCGGTGGTGTAGGGCCGCCTTAGCTTCATGGTTACCATCTGGCAGACAGGAGAGGGCGGCGACGGCAGGTCAGACTACAAATGGCACACCTCCGATTTACGATATGGTGGAGAATGCACCTGCCAGCGTGTGACCCGCTCGCACCTTCAGCTGCGCCCGCCCGCTGAGCGCACAGCGACTGGCCAGCGGTCGTTTGCCTATCGAGCTGCAAGGCTTCTGAATGTAACCGATATTGACGTGCGGCGACTGCTGGCGATGTCACTGGTTGCGTAGGTGTGTACTGTATTTCATTGGAGTGTTCGCTGTGATTTTACCCTCATCTTGTATCACCCATTTGTGTCTGCTTTGTATTTGCATGACTAAGGACACAGAATAGCCACAGCTGCTTTGTGGAGTGCCAGCTCGAGTCAATGCAATACAATACAATGATGGTGGTGATTGGGGTTAAGGGCGCCGTAACCATAGGGATATATGGTGGCCATATCTGATAGACAGTAGGGTGGTAGTAATACACAGAAGGCTGAGAAGAGCTGATTGGGCAAAGATCAACAGGAATTATTGAACATGTCCGCCCATAACAATATTGGAGCCAGAAGCATTTGTTATACAGCACATACAGTAAAAAAAACGTGCGGACATTGAGTAAAGGAAAAATGAACATATGACATTATGATACGTGAGTCCTTGACGCACTGCATCTAGCCGACGCAATATGACAGCACAAACATTTCCTAACCCTACTAGAGAAGTGTCTTCTAGGGGAAGGGGGAGGACGGAGGGTTCAGGCAGGCATTAGAGCCCCAGCGCAGTGTCAGGGGATGATGAATCCCAAAGCAGTGAGCAGCAATGGCGACAAAAGGACAGGAGTTTGGCATCTAACTGTCTGACGCACGTCACAGCCTAAACGAACGGGCCCTGGGACCCGCCTGGTCCGCCCCACCGTCGGGCCACCGTCGGGCCGCCGTCGGCCGGCACGTACCGCCGGTCCGCCCCACCGTCGCCCCGCCGTCGGCCGGCACGTACCCCGTTCTCGCGGCGGTACTCGACGTTGTCTCCGTTCTGCGCGATGTGTTTCAGGTCCAGGTGGCAGCAGACGCTGAAGCTGGAGACGACGTTGTTGATGACGATGTCGATGACGGGCTCCTCCTCGGGTTCCGGCTCGGGCTGAGCGGCCACCGGAGGGGACGAGGTGGACGGAGGCGGCTCCACGAGGCCGGACGGCCCGCCGCCGCCGCCGGCCGCCATCGGGCCAGCAGAGGCCAGCGTCTGCACCAACGCCATCTGTCCTGTCCGACCCCTGCTGCCAGACACATGGGGAGCAGTCCCGACATCATCACACAGGCGTAAGACTTCTGAAATACATACACATTTGGAAATTTGTCCGACCATGTAGCTCGGTTGGGAGAGCGTTGGACTACAGATCTGACCCACCCTGGCAAGGTGGGTTCGATTCGCTTCGGTACTCGCTATTTTCCCCTGGCGGGGATGACCCCTGCAACCGGTGGTAGCGGCCGCATTCAAGGGCAGATGAAACCAGCGAGCCGGGCGGACCGTCCTCAGTCGTTGGGGCCTGGGGGACGTAAAACGTTCGCTGCTAAATCCTGCCGTATACCTGCAATTGCCCGATCGGATGGTGAGCTCAGGGCTCACGCAACCCGCTCTGCTTAGCAGGAGTTCTGATCTAAAAAATCCATCCAGTCAAAACATTTGGACTAAAAAACAAATCTACAGACATAGTGTGGAAACACAGTGCACAGCATTAGTACAAATCCCAGATAACAGCTCCATAGTGTGCTTGCCAGAACAATAACCAAATTAAAATTCTTCAAGCTTAGAAATTTGATTAGAACAATATTGTAAACAAATACCTGATATTGTGGGCATGCAAGAAAAAGCAAGTTAACCCTCGCCCTGCGGGAGCTATTTTCACCGCCCTAAGTAAGTAGTCCTAAAAGACCCCCCCCCCCCCCCCCCCCACCCGTTAACTTCCAAACCAAGCAACATAAAGCAACGTGGTAAGAACTAACATGTTGTCTGTCATGTTTGGAATCTAACGGTATGCAATTTTTAGGTTTCGGGTCAACGAGTGACCTTCCAGGTCAAGTGAATGACTTCGATCGACCACGTCCAGAACAGCGATTTTGCTGTCAGAAAACCTCAAAATGAGAAATTGATAAATGTAAATAAAAAGGCATGTTCCTAGACCAGTTTTGTCTCAGAAATCCAGAAAAGGTAACTATTTATTGTATCTGGTAAAAAAAAATCAAAAAAAGTTATTAAAAAATGACTGTCATTAAATTTATTAAAAAATGTGTATATGTTAAAAGTTATTAAAAAATGAATGTAAGTCATGAATTTATTACACTTAGGAGCCATCACTCAGTCAAAATAGAGATATTTCTTTGAAATTTGGTTTGAATATTGTCCATACTCAGTTTTATCACGTATATTCCGGTTTTTTAACATCTTTGAAATGTTTTATTTTGTGGTGATTTTTCCCCAAAAAAAAATCAGTTTTTGTTCATTTTTGGGTGTCAAAAACTCAAAATTTCCAAATCAGAGATAGCCATTTTAAAGAAAATTACATTTTATATCTTCGCTTAATTGCGTTTGCAATTTGCTTCAAAACTCTGTTTTGTACGATTTTTGAAACATTTATCGTTTTTCGACAAACATGACGTCATCAAAACATCATTATTTCTCAAATTTGTCAACCAATTTCAATGAAATTTTAACAGCATACGTATAATTGTTGTATACTTAGCTACTGAAAATGTCAGCGAGATGCGCCGCATGTCTAAAAAGTTATGCAAGACAAACCTCAGGGGGGGGGGGATCGTTTTAGGCCATCCTCCCCCGTAGGGCGAGGGTTAAACATTGTATACAGTTTCTTAGGCATAAAGGGTCTACTGAACACCCTAAGCTTAAAACAATATGGAAAACCTTTATAATCCTTTACTCATCCATATAATTCATCCCATAGAATATTAAGTGACGTTTTTTCTGCCAGTTTTGTAGTGCAGATGGTGGTTAAGGGATTAGTCAGAATTATCCAGCCATATCAAAATTATCCAACCCATTTTAGACAAAATGGGTTAACCAAACATGTACATGCAGTGGTAGGGCAAATATCAGTTTAGTTTCAGTTTATTTCAAGTATATGAGTAACAGGCAACAGTGGCCCAATTACAGCTCAAGTCCAAAGTTAAAACACTTAAAATTAAGCATCAAATCACATCAAATTAAAATAGAAACAAACCTAAAAATACACATAACAACACACAAAAACACAAACCTAAAACACACAAACACATCTTAAAAACACAGCGACTATAAAGCTATACACAAGTGTTAAAAAGGGGGTTGTTTAAAATACTTCACTATCCCTGCTCTAAATACCTGATACGATGCCCCGCATGGATCTGGCAGCGGACATTTTGCAAAATATCCATTATACGCCATAACGGCCCTCCCAAACAGCCCACGTTTAATGGTCTCCACTCGCGCTTCATGAGAGGATGGAACATGGATCAGCTGGGATTGCGCAGCTCTAGTTCGATGCTGGGGCACATTAATGGGGATGTTCCAGAGCAGGAAAAAGCTTCAGCAGATTGTGATATGAGAGTGAGTGGGATGGCCGATTGGACTCATTGGTGTGTGAGTGGGCAGCCAACCACATTATAAATTTGTGCTGGACTCTGTCCAGTCGGTTTAAATGGGTTTTAGCAGCCCCATCCCAAATGACACAAACATATTCAAGAATGGACCAAACGTTAGCAAAGTATGCTGCTAAGATGGGGACAGCCTCCAGTCCTCCTGCCACTCTGTGGGTCTGAAAAGATCGAATGAGCAGGCTGTAAATATGCTGGAATTGTGAAAGACAGAAACTTAAAACTCTGACCTTGACTTACTCATAAGTTGACAAAAAATTATTTTGAACCCAAAACATTTCCCAGATAATTTCTGAGTTAGGTATTTCAGCCATCAGCTTATGACTTCATAATAGCTCATGAAATTATATTGATTTGGAACCAAAACCATTGGCAAACCATCAACTTTTGTTTCCAATTGCTATAATTTATGCTGAGCTCTTATCAGTCTGAGTCTTATCAGCTTTAAATCAACTCTGTAAATTTTAAGACCAAAATTCAATAACTTCCCCTTGCAGATAATGATAAGTTGATCATGAAGCCAAATAAAAAATTGCCACTATATGCATAAGTAGAAGCTCAGCAGACCCAGTCATGAGCTCTTGCTGGCAAACTCTCATTTAGCATCATTATCAACTGGAACACACCCACACAAGAGGAAATATCAGCACCCAGTGTACCCCAATTCAAATTGAAAGCTGGAATCAATGCACAGTGCACACTGGTCCAGCTGCATGTATTTTACACCACACTGAAAGTGCATGTTCATCAGTTCCTGAATCAGAACTTGAGGAGAACAGTACCCCTGGACAATGTATGGCAATGTAGACAATACTGATGCACTATCAAATGCCAATAGCATAAAGTCAGGTGTCACAATGAGTGTGCTGCAGTCATTTATTCTAGTGCCAAACCCCATTGCAGATTTAACCCTGGATAGTTTTGGAAATATATTGGAATTTTGGAAATGAGGATCAAACTATTGAATGATCAAACTAGTGAACAAATCATGAGTTAAATCAGGCCAAAATCAAAATTTGCTAAATTTAGCAAGTTTGGTTCAAGGGCAGTTAAACCATGCTATCAAGAAAGTGTCTATCAAGAAAATGTTGGACAATTTTCCAGGATCATGTGCAATTTTCTAGGATCATGTTCTGTATCTGGAAAATGGACCATCCCAGGTGAGAATTGTAGAAAATGGACAGAGTTGTTATTGCTTGGATATTTGGTGAAACTTCAGTAATGCACCTCCCCAGTTTATTGTAGTCTTGAGATCCCTAATAGAAGAAGAAAGTATGATAACAACAGACAGAAAAGTGTACCAGTAATACCAAAGCTATGACATCACCAATAACACAATCAAACCTGACCTAACCTTTACAGCAATTACAGTCGCAGGGACCCACATTTAGAACACTCAGCTCGCATTTGCTTGCTGCGCTGCTGCCCTACTGGGGGCTTGTCACCCTCTGGACCCCCATCTTGTAGACATAGGTCTTGTCTACAAGACAGTCTAGGGGGGGGGGCTGGGGGTCCCTATGTCCACCAGCAGCCATTTGTGATTATTTTAAGTTGAGTTTCTGGAAAGTTGAGTTCCAAACAAAATAAATATTGCTTTTGAAACAAACTTACAAGTCCACTCTTCATTTGATATAAATACACGATTTATATCACACAAAGAAGCTGATGGATAATTTCCTGGAAGATGCAGAGCACTCAGGAGAGCTAGGATTATCCAAAGGAAAATTACCCTGATATGGTAGATGCTGAATGCACATAGGGTAAATTATCAGCTGCAATTATCCAGCGGAGAATATCCAAAGGGAAAAATGTCCAGATAACAAACACACATAAAGTTGGCCCTAATAGGTACACACAAAATATGATGAACTGGAACTGTTTTACAAAGGATAACTTTGTACATTTGTAACATTTACCTGATATAATCTAACAAGGATAGGTACATACCTAGTAACGCTAGTAACGCAATGCGGAGGAGTGAGATCCCGTGTGTCAAGGATAGAAGCAGGTCGAAGGAAACGGTAATGGACGACAGATCCCTTAAAATGCCAACAAAGACTTACTGAGCCAACGTGGGCAGTGTCAATTTGATTGAATTCAATCAAAATAAGTCATTAAATTCAACATGTTAAATACAAAAATCAGCAAACAACACTACCCAACACCCCAATCCAACCCAGAGCGGCGAATCGGAGACAAGAATGCCAATAAATGGCTCGTGCTCGGTCGTTCATGCGAAAGCAGACGATGACGTACTTCTTACCTTTTTATACTATTCTTCTTAGACGAGATCTCATTTTCTTGTACCCAGTAAATGTTAGTGGCATTGTAAATAGAGGTGTATGATAAATATTCTTATTAAACAATTATTAGCAGAATAATGTAATTTATCATTAGGTATTTAATGTTGATACGCTCGATAACAACACAAATGACTAGTACAGATTAAAGGTTGTTGAGTAATACTACTAGATTTTTCTAAGACGGAGACGAATTCTATGACATCATGTATTTAAGCTGCTACCAAATTTAGGATCAGCTGTTTCAACAGAAAATCGCTGTACAGCGTGTTTCAGTCCGAGCATTTCGCTTTCTCAGTGCCCAAGTTCCTTCGGCACTTCCGAATTCCGAGGCCCGAGCGCCGAGCGTCTTTCCGTTCCATGGCCGAACTGAATGCGGTGGCCACGGTACTTAGAGTACTGCGGTGGCGGATCCAGAGGGGGAGAGAGCCATGCGCTCCCCTTGACAGACTTATATTGATTCAACTTTTTGGAACGATTCAATCATGATTCATTTTGGAACCTGAATGATTCCGTTCGATTTCCGTTCGATTCATGGAGACAATTTTGAGAATGCATTCCTTCCGATTCAAAAATTCCATTTTTTTAATCGATTCACTTTTGATTCAACATCCTAACCCGCGACTTACTGGCGGGGGGGGGGGGGGCTATCCCCCCCTCCCGTTATTTTGCAATAACTCCTTAAAGGAAATAGTTCACCTTCAACATTAGTTTTAAACTGAGATGGCAGTGTTGTAGCCCGTGTTGGGAAACCCCCATCTGCAAGTTTTTTTTTGACTGAAAAGACTCCAGCCGAATATATTTGAGTTTTTGGCGAAGGAATGCGGTGCTGGCGAAAGAATGTTGTACTGGTTTTAGCCCGGGCAGAGGCTATGCCATCAGCCAATCAGCTTGTACCTGGTGCTAGCAAGCGATCGCCGGCCGCCGGTTGGCACATCTCCAATGCGAGTCTATCTTTACGCGACTACTTTCGAATCTGATTGGCTGAACCATTTTTTACATTCGCGTGACGTCAGGACTCTGACTCTGAGAGTATGTATATAGTTTTGATAAACAATACAAATTTACGGCCTTCTGTCCTGAATCGGCGCGATATAAGGCCATTTTTGACAATATAAAAAGAAATTGTATTAGAAAATATAATCAAATCGTGTTTGGTAAAAACAATTCCAAGGTGAACTATTTCCTTTAAAAGAAATGGTTCACCTTCGGAACATTTTTCAGAACACGATTTTATTATATTTTGTAATACAGTTTCTTTTTTTCTTTTCAAAAATGGTCCTACATCGCGCCAATTCAGGACAGAAGGTTGTAAATTATTAATTTTATGGTGTGCGTTATTGGTCTGCGCATGCTCCCTGGCAGTGCTGGCACTTTCAGACGGTACGGTACATCATATATGCGCCGCATTCCTTCGTCAAAAAGTCAAATATCTTCGGCTGGAGAGTCTTTTCAGCCAAGAAAAGTTGCAGATAAGGATTTCTCAACACGGGCTACAAAACTGCTATTTCAGTTCAAAACCCCATGTTGAAGGTGAACTATTTCCTTTAAAGGGATTATACGGGTTTCCGTCCTGAAAGTAAATGCACTCTTTTGCAGTTGTATGAGTTTTAAACACGTTTAAGACATATAACAGGGACCTCAGTGCTCATGTAGTCCATTATTTCAGCAATTATCAGCGTTAAAACTTGGGCGTTTTTCGAGACTAGTATCAGATAATAGATAATATAAGATATCAGGAATGATCCCTTGACCGATGGTATGGTGTGTTTTGCTGCTTTTACCATGTTTTGCTCGTCCCCTTTTATTCGATATGACGTGTAACTTTTAAAAAGCCACTGATATTTGTGGAAAGTTACGAAATATATGAATATGAATATGAATTGCGCCGCGGAGCAGCGCATTTTTTTATATTCCCTGGACAACTGCATTCTTACTGTTGAAATGCCCAGGGTCCCTTCAGATCGTCTAGGGGCCCCTCCGACATTTTCAACGCCCTTCTGACCTGTTCAGAGACTCATCTGGGATCCGCGAAAAGACATGAAAGACATGACAAAACCAAAAGGAAATGTCGCATTAATGTAGTGTGCTACTAGGGGGTCGGGGCAACCAAACGGACCTTCAACTCGCCTCCCAAGGGCTCCCAAGGGCAACTCGCCCCCCCCCCCCAATCCGCGGCCTACGCCGCTACTACGTCATCCTGGACACACCTGCGGGACCGGTGCAGCGCGAGCGTACCGGCCCCGCATAACCAAGTGAACACAGCGTCCCCCGTTGTAAGCGCCGACATCAGAGGCACGGGAGGCCGTAGCCCGAGTTGAGCCCGGGGGGTCGCTCCAGACGCGCCAAGAACGCGCACTATACCATCACAACATGCAAGAAAGAAGCCGCCTGCTCGTAGTGAGGTGGAACGCGGAGCGCCTCCGACCAAAGAGGAGAGAATTCACCAGCTGGCTATCATCTCGCAACATCGACGTGTGCGCGATTCAGGAGGCGCAACTGGGGAGGGACTCCTCCATCAACATCCAAGGCTACCAGACGGATGCGGTCTTCAGGAGGGCGCGGGGCAGAAGGGACAATGGGCCCATCAAGGGCTGGGACGTGTTGATCCTCATCCGTGACGGGCTGAATTTCAAGACCATCACGGGGTCACCCCTCCTGCCCCAGGACGACATTACCAAGTGGTGCGCGACAAGAGTCTTTCTTCCTAGTCAACCAAGTCTTTCTGTTAGTTGTAATGTATATATTTATTGTATTTATCGCCCTCCCATCCGACCCTCGGAGGAAGACAACAGAGTCTGCCGCTTCTTCTCCCTGGAGTGGTTCCCCACCCATGACCGGCTACTCGTCGTCGGAGACGGCAACGGTGACCACCCGCTGTGGGACGCCAGCTGCACGGAGCCAGACCGCGTGGGACTTCTGGTGGAGGACTGGTCAACCGTCGCCCGCTGGGCCTTGCTCAACAGCGGAGAGTCCAATCGCACCGGCTACGGCGAGGGCCCCCTGACATGCCCGGACGTGGCCCTCTGCCATCAGGACTTGGCCGCACGCTGCACCTGGCGCGTCGGGCCGGCCTAGGTAGCGACCATTTACCCATGGTGGTCCGGCTCTCCGTCGGTGGGTCGTGGCCGCGCCGCATTTGTAAGACCAGGTGGTCCTTCCACAAGGCGGATTAGGCCCGGTTTACGGAGGGGTGCGAGGCCACCTTCGCTGAACGCGGCCTCGCACCCCTCAGTACCCCTCCGACCGCTGGAACCCTGTGCAGTGCACGGGCTGGCCGATAGGTTGGCGGCGGTGACCCTGGAGCAGTCCACCAAGTACATCCCGCGCGGGGCCAGGGCTGACCCCAAGCCCTGGGCTGCGGACCCGGAGCTGGTGGCCGCCGTCGCCGTGCGGCGAGCCGCCCGAGCTGCCCTCAACGCGGACCCCTCCCGGGAAACGCATGTTAGACATGGAAGCTGGCGAAGACGAGGGCTGCTCAGGTGGAGGAGGCAGCTCGTCAGAGGGCCTTCAAGCTGTTTGCCTCAACAGAGCTCAACAAGCCAACCAACGTGGGGCGCGTCTCCAAGATGTTGAAGAAGATGGAGGGAGCGGCTCAGGGTGCGTGCCCCGGCCAGGCCATCAGCGGGGACCACGGCCAACTGGCCATGGAGGACCGCCAGAAGACTACGGCCTTCGCCCGCACCTTTGCCGCCGTCAGCCACCAAGTTCGAGCCAAGAAACCGGACCGGGCCACCAAGGCCAGCCTGAAGACCTGAGATCGGAGCCCTGCACCTGCTCCGACAACAAAACGGGGGCTTGCCAGCCCTTCTCCGTACAGGAGTTGGAGACGCAGCTGAAGCGGATGAAGATGCGAAAGGCGCCGGGTCACGATGGGGTGTGTGCAGAACACATCCGCCACATCGGGCCCACCGCCAGGGACGCGCTGCTACACCTGATTAACCTCTCCTGGGCGCGAGCAGAAGTGCCGAGATCATGGCGAAGAGCCAAAATAATTCCCATCATCAAAGCAGGCAAGAACCCCCAAGAAACGTCCAGCTACCGACCCATTTCACTGATGAGTCACGTGGCCAAGCTGACGGAGAGGATGGTCGGAGCCCGGCTGAGCCACCTGATCGAGAGGGACGACCTCGTCCCGGCGGAGCAGGTCGGTTTCCGCCACGGCCGTGCCGCGGAGGAATGTCTCGGCCGTCTCATCCAGCAGGTACAAGATGGATGGAATAAGCCGAAGCTCCGCGGCCGACCAGTAGAGGGCCGCACCGCCCACAAATTCGCCCTCCTCACCTTCGACTTCGCCCGGGCTTATGACACCATTGACCACCGCATGTTGAGGCTGAAGTTGCTCCGCATGCACCAACCTCGCTGCATGGTGGACTGGATCCTCCAGTTCTTGCGGGACCGGAGGGCCCGGGTGTAGGTCAACGGCACGCTCGGCGAGGAGAGGCCGTTCCGGGCGGGCCTGCCGCAAGGCAGTGTGCTGGCCCGACCCTCTACACACTCTGGGCGGTGGGCCTGATGACGGTGCTGAAGACCGTCCCGGGTACCTCGGTATTCATGTACGCCGACGACACCACGACGCTCAGTTCCGGCGGCTCCCTCGAATTCGCGAGGTCGAATGCCCAGCAGGCAGCGGACACACTGGCGCAGTGGGTGTGGTCATGGAAAATGAACATCGCTGGACACAAGTCTCAAGCCCTAGTCCTCTTGTATTGGGGACAGGACGCCAAGGAGTTCAGAATCAGAGTGGCGGGTGCGGCGGTGGAGGGCAGCCCCACCTAAAGCTCCTCGGCATGACGCTAGACCGACTACTGCACTTCGGCGAGCACTGCACGACCCTGCGGCGCAAGGTCAAGCCGCGCATCGCCCACCTTCGACAGCTGACATGCCGGAGCTGGGGGCTTGGAGAGGTACAGCTGCGGACCGTGGCTAACGGTTACGTTAGGGGCGCACTGGAACACGATGCCGGCAGCGTCCCCGTCGCACCTGGAGCTCATCGGCCGAGAGCTGCGCGCGGCGGCCCGGGTTATCACCGGATGCCCGTCGTCGACCCCGATGGACGCACTGATGGCGGAGGCCGGACTGCTCCCCGCCCGGGTCCGCCGCTGCGCGCTCGCTGTCAGGATGCTCGGTCTCGCTGCCTCGCCGCCGCGGGTTTCCCGCTGCGGACGGTCGGAGACACGTGTGCGCCCCGCCGGCTGAAACATGTCAAAGGCTGGAGGACCGAGGGGCGGCCGACACTCTCTTCGATGCGCGGCTGCGTGTGACCCTGCCGCCATGGAGACAGACGACCGATATATCATTCGGTCTTGAAGTAGAGGACTGCGGAGGGTGGGGCGCCCCAGACCAGGTGCGCATGGCGGCGGCAGAGAAGTGCCTGGCCGCCCTCCCGCCCGATGCGACATGGATTTGGACGGACGGCTCAGCGGATGCCGGGGTGGCGCGCGGCGGGGGAGGAGCCCTGATCTGCCTGCCGAACGGCGAGGAGCGCGAGGTCCGCGTCCCGGCGGGCACTCTGTGCTCCAGCATGAGGGCGGAGCTCTGCGCACTACGGTCAGCTCTGCGGACTGCGACGGAGCTCGAGGCCGACACCCGACCGCTGGTGGTCTGCACCGACTCCCAGGCGGCGCTACGACTGCTGGAGGGAGGCCCGGCCGCGCAGGGATCGGTCCTCGGAGCGGACATCTGAACCACCCAGATGACCCTGTGTAGCAGCGGCCGGGCTGTACACCTCCAGTGGGTGCCTTCCCACTGGGGTTACCCGGCAACGAGCGCGCGGACGTCCTCGCCGGGAAGCTTCAGTCCTGCCACAGGAGGACATGCCTACCGACGTCCGCACCGCCATGAAGGCTGCAGGCCGCGCCGCCACCCACCGCTGGAAGTCCGAATGGCCGGCCGGGCTCTTCCGGTCAATCATGCGAGATCGGCTCCCGACACCAGTCCCCGGTGACTACCGAGACGCTGCAGTGAAAGTCCACCAGCTGCGCGCCGGTCCCGAACAGTGTCACCGAGCTGAAATTGTTCATCGGGGCCATTGACATATATAGGTATAAACGAACTACTCCGCCCGGCAGCCGTTCCCGCTAGGCGACACTAGCGCCGGAGCGGAGAAGGGATTGAGTTAGCGCGGCCATGCTTTTGCTATGGCGGAAGGGCGATATTTGTCGGCCTGTAACTCAAAACCGCGTGAGGTATCGCACTGGAAAAAGTTTGAGGACGCAGAGACATTCATAATGAATAACATGGAATACAAATATTCACCCTGATCGTTCACCGTGATTATTGTCAAATATCGCTCATCCGCCATAGCAAAAGCATTGCCGCGCTAACTCATGCCCTCTCCACTGCGGCGCTGGTATCACTTCAACCGGGAACGGCTGCCGGGCGGCGCAACAGCTGGAGTAGTTCGTCCATACTTATATAGGTCAATGACAGGCAGCCAGCTACTACCAGGGGCTGCTGCCAGGTCTGGCAACTGCCCTGGCACCGCTGTATGCGTTGCTGAAGAAGGGCACGCCGTGGCGCTAGACAGCGGAATGCTCGGCGGCAGTGATCAGGGCGAAGAAAATGCTGTCATCTTCGCCGGTCCCGATGAGGTACGACCTCTCGCTACCTCCGAAGCTGATCACCGACGCGAGCTCAACGGGGCCTGTTCCACGTAACGCCGGACGGGCTGGAGCGGCCCGTGAGCTACGCGTCCAGGACCCTGACGCCAACGGAGCGGAAGTACGTTCAGGTGGAGAAGGAGGCAGCTGGAATCTCCTTCGGTATCCGTCGCTTCCATCAGTTCCTGTTCGGGAGGCCGTTCACACTGGTGGTGGACAACAGGGCGCTGTCCTGACAGATCCTGAATCCGGACAGAGAGCTGCCATCAAAAACAGGGCGATGTTGTGGCGTGGACAATGGACGCGATACCATCTCTCCGGACCGGTCCAGCAGCGGGTCGGTCTGCACGCGCCGGCAGTCGCAAGCGCGACCCAGATTACTAATCCCTTGTCGCCGCTACGCAACGAGCCATTGTGCGTGCGGCGGGCTCACGGGACCCGCCCGAGGTAACCGGTCCTGCGTCCTCCTTTATAGAGTATATTTAGCGCGAGTTGTGTGCTAACGTTCGTCGTTGTTCAGCGTTATAAACACATACGGATGTGACGTCTACTAACTGATATTTTCAAGAGCACACGACATGCACGTGCGTCTGAAACAAGGGACGCGGCCGGAAGAAGGATAGAAAAGCACGCGGCCTGAATAAGAACATATTATAAGAGAAGTGCAAACGAATGATAGATTACGAGGATAATGAATATTAGACTATGCTATTTTAAACGAAGAGCATTTGCGGTGGAGAATTACTGAAAGCGAAGAAATACATTAAATATATACATAATACATATTTATGCCTGTTGGCGGCGCTGCCGTCGCAGCAGCGGTGGCCCCCAGCCAGAGCGAAGGCACTACATATATAATACGCGCTCACCTAATGTTCAATATACACACTCTCTTCTCGACAACGCTACCGTGTGTCTCAAGGCGCCACGTCGGTTGAGCACCGAAAATGCTCTTCGACATTTGGTGACAGCAGCGGTTGAGGGGACCTGTGCCCCTCAAGACGGACTAACACCTCTCCAGCTGCAGTGACATCGCAGTATGGATCGTTCGTTCTCAGTGACGGTGTGTCGCCTCTACGCCAAGTCATCGGCTAGGGTGATGGCCCCTCTGGACAAGTCATCGTCCAGCAGCATCGTCCCAGTGTTCAGCTCTGCCACGGCGACATCATCTGCCTGGAGGTCAACCTCATCAGCTGCATTGGACTGCAACGGAGCCTGCCGACATCGCACGGCCGACCAGCCTGCGCCGTGCGACAATCACTCCAATCCATCGAGTGATAAAGCGTCATCAGCGTCAGCAAAATTGCTGTGTATTTCATAAAAAAAATCAAGCAAAAGGTGACTTCTTCACAAACCTTGCGATTGTTTAGCCCTCTGCCCTGCAAGACAAATTACAGAAGAAAGGTGTAAAAAAGTGAAAAGTGCAAATTTACATGAACTTTTGTATTTTCGACTCTGCCCAGTAAGAAGGAAACATCGAAATTTCGAGTCCAAACATTGCAAGTTCAGAAAAAAAAAAAACAATATAATTTTTTTTTCGTCGGAAAAATAGTAAAGTGCTGTGAAATTTCGTATCAGTGTGTTGCTGTTAACTTTTGTCCTCGCCCCACCTCGTCGTGCAGTGCTTCGTGTGTTGTGTGTAGTGCAATGGCTATGTGTTGGTTGCTCCCTCTAAATTTGCGGATTGTTTTGCAAGTGCATTATTTTGATCACTATTGATATTTTGCACTTCGCAATGTCATATTAACATTTTAGAGTAACGGCATTCGCCTCAGGTATGAACATTCAATTACGTGTTATATCATGGTCAATTCACTGAAATTATAGTTATATTACGGCCAAAGTAGCCGAAGCGGGCAAAGTTCCCGAGGATGGTCCTGCCAAAGAGCAGTGGAATCGTCCAGCTTTAAGCCCCATGACCTTGACGGACACGCGAGGCGTGCCTGGTAATGGTCCTGTACTTGTCAGATACCGCGAACTATGTCAATTATCTCTATTCTTGAACACAACCTTCCCCGCCCGCGGCCGCCACACCACTCCCCCAGCCCAACCCCGCACCGCCGGCTCGAGAACAGGAATCCAGCCGGCAGTGCACGTGCGCCGCACGTCGGATGCACCTCCCGCCCGCTGAACTGCAGACGCAACCCAGGCACCGTAAGTCCAGAGGTCATCAGTAACTACATTAGTAACTACACTCCTCCCTGATCATCATGATCACAACACCATCGCCTATAAGGTAGCCTGCGGACGCGCTGGCTACGTCTAAGAACAGGAGCCGGTGCTACAGTTCTTCCAGCAGGTAACTGAGCAGCCTCTGCAGACCGCGGTACTGAATTATCAGCCCCCGATCTCGGAACCTCAGACGAACTCGTGACTTCCACAGTACACGGCGCCCGCACATCAGCCTGCGGCATTGGCGCATCAACAATCAGTGGAACATCGGCATCTGCGCTGATTGGCGCCGCGGTATCTACGTCTGTTTGCTCGTTACAGGGCGGCGCTTGTTGCACGCAGCGCCGCAGGTCCCTTACATGTCGCGGAACCCCATCCACGTCAACAACCTGTCGTGAGACCAGACCTGTCACCGTGCCGCGTTTTGATCGTTCTGAGCACCGAGTGCCGCGCTGTCTTACCCACACAGCATCGCCGACCGCGAATGCGTCCCCTCCCACTGTCGGAACTTCAGGCTCCTCCGACCCGGGCTCGAACTCCGGCGCAGCGGAGTCGGACTGATCGCCCTCGGGTCGCACACAGTCTCTGATCGTATAACGGTAAATTCGACTGGCGGGGCTACTAGCAGCCGCCTCGCCGTCACGAGGCGACACGTTGTACAAATGCACTGCCTCGTTAACGGGACACCGTTTCCTCGCGGCGATGACCTTCACTGTGCGGTGATTGCGCTCGACAATCCCATTACCGCTTGGCACGTGAGCAGCTCGGAACCGCAGCGACACATTCCAGCGAACAGCAAAGGTCCTAAAGTCGCGGCTGCGGAACACAGTACCATTGTCGCTCAAAAGCTCAACAGGCGCCCCCCGCTCACAGAACACCTCCTCAAGCGCCCGAACAACGCTACCGCAGTCCTCGCGGCGCAGTGGCCGCCACAAGCTGTAACGGGACGGTCCGCAGTCCACAATGGTCAGGTAATGCTGGCCGTGATAGTGTGTGATGTCAATCGCGAGTCGCTGCCATGTCTCTGGTACGTCCAGCGTCCCGTGACGCCACTTCACGGGTGCCGGGTCAATCGCGCGACACACATCACAGTCCAGCACCGCGGCCCGCGCCTGAGCTCGCGTCACAGTCCGCCCGATATAGCGCCGCGCGAAATACAACGTTCGTCGGACACCGGGGTGACCAGCGCTCACGTGCACCTCGGCCACGGCCACTGCACTCACGCCTCGCTCGGCCGCAGACGCCGCACTCGCACCGGCATCTCGCTCGGCCACAGCCGCTGCACCCACAGCTGCTGCATGCTCGGCCACAGCCGCTGCACCCGCGTCTCGCTCGGCCACAGACGCCGCACTCGCACCGACGCCTCGCTCGGTCGCAGCCGTTGCACCCGCGTCTCGCTCGGCCACAGACGCAGCACGGACAGCCGGCTGAATGTTCACCGTCGAGCCGTCACGCACTCGCACACGCTCAGCCTGGCTGAGCCACGCTCGAGGCACACGCGTTAGAACATGAGCGCGGTTCTCCGCCGATCGGACCAGCACCACCGACAGGTCAAGTCCGAGCTCGCTGGCCAGCTGGCGGATGATCTCAACACGGCGTCTGATGAGCATCTCGCCATGCGCTTTGGTGCGGAGGCGAGCATGGCCAGTCAGAGCATCATCCACCCAGCGGTGCACGGTCGCCGAGTCCGTCCGCAGCTCAATGACGCGCATGCCCCAGGCCACAGCCAAGTTTACACCACGGATGGCCGCGTCTAGCTCGGCCATATTGATGTGCGCCGACACGTCACTGCGCAGCCAGCACGCGTCCTCGACGACACCGCCATCTGGCAGCTCCACGACAACGCCCGAAGCCAGCGAGCTGGCGTCAGTCCACACAATCACTGCATCGCCACTCACGTCCCATCGGCCCTTAGCTGGGTCGTTGGCCTTCACTCTGGCTATCAGCTCCTCAACCAGCCGCGGCACGTTCTCCTCCTCGACGGGATCGTCCCAGCCGTTCGTCACTTCATTGACCAACCGCTTGACGAACGAGGCAGCCGGGCGGAGCCAGCCGCACACCGGATGGTGGCTGGTCAGCTGCCCGCAGATGGAGAACACCTTTCGCTTCGTCAAGGGCTTCGTCACGTCCTTGATCTGATTGTCTCTGCCCCATCTCAGGTCTCCAGTCGGCTCCCCCCAGACCCTCAGTCCGAGGATGCGAGCGCCGTCCTTTGCTCGCTCCGGGGTTTTGCTCTCGAGCCCGTAGGCTCGGAGATGCTCGGCCACTTCAGAGGCAGACATCTTGGCCTCGTCCACCAGGATGTCATCGACGTACGTCGAGACAGCTGCCGCGACGCGCGAGTCCTGTGCCACGGCCGTGTCCAGCACCGTCTGCATGACTGACGGCGCAACGTTTAGTCCGAAGCCGAGCCGAGTCAGCGCGAACCTTTTCCCCCTGAACCAGACGGTCTGGTACGGCCAGAAAGCCTCCTCTACGTGGACCTGCAGAAACGCCTTCTTCAAGTCCAGCAGCGCCACGTCAGCCCCCATCTGTCGCCACCTGCGCAACCGCTCTGCGCAAACGTCCGCGTCGGCCGTGAAGGCCGTCACATGGCGATTCAAGGATCTAAAATCCAAGACCGGCTGCACTTTCGTCCTCTGCACTACTGCCATCAACGGTATCGATCCCTTGGGCGGACCCAGCTGTCTCTCATCGTACTCTCGCAGCCAGCCATCCTTGATCCAGTTGTCCAGTTCCGCTTCGTACTCGGCGCGCGCCTCCGCCGGCACCGGGTACTCGTCCACCGTGCTGAACAGCTCACTCGGCGGGCTGCCCCCGGTCCACTTCCATGACACTACCCAGCGCCGCTGGGTCGGGTCAAATGTCACGCAGAAGTCCTCCTTCTCGACTTTCAGTTCTCCCGTCGGCTGCGGCTCATCGGTAGCGGCAACACACGCCGTACTCGCTTCCTCGCAGACAAACTGCAAGTCAGAGGGCGAGCGGACAGTCACTCCCCTAGAGCCTGGACAGCGTCCATCCCCATTATCACGCCAAACCCGAGGGGTTTTTCTCTGACCACCAGGGCGCTCACCACCACTGCCCGGCAGCCTGGCACAGCGAGCTGAACGTCCCCAGTGCCCGCACACTCAAGCTGCTGGCCGCTTACAGTCACCACGTGCACTGTTCGCCTCCGCCACCGACGGCACACTGACCCGTGCACCAGCGTCCGCGTACACCCAGAGTCAATCAGCACGGCACACCGTGCTCCGTCGATGTCCAACTCTCTCACCGGTAGCGCGCCAGTAAGATCCCTCAGCCCCGAGAGGAGGCCGGCGCAGGTGCCTCCTCTCGCTCCCCGTTTGGGCAGCGGGCGGCGATATGTCCCCATGCCCGACAACGGTAGCACTGAAGGGCGGGTGGATCACCTCTGCGTGCCGGGGACGGGCGCGAGCCGCCATCTGCAGCCGGCTGCCACTGCCGGCCTCCGAAGCGTCGGTCACGTGGGCACTCGCGGGCGATGTGTGTGAACTCCCCGCAGGTAAAACACGGGCCTCGCCGCCTGCCGCCACCGCCTGGCGGCGCCACTGGCCGCCTCGCGCCAGCCAACATGGCGGCCGCGTCTGACTCTTCGCGTAACACGGCGCGGGCCCGGTCCGTGAGGTCGTTCAGGGAAAGCGAATCTACTCGCGCTCCCGCCTTCAACACCTGCTTCACAGCTCCCGGTAGCCCCGCCACGAACGCACAGCAGAGACCACCTTCGCTGAGCCCCCCGAACAGGGACGCGAGCTGCTGGAGCTCCGCGAGGAAAACATCTACCGATTCCCCCGCCTCGAGCTTACGATCCATGAAACGTTCATAAGCCGTGAACTTATAGAACGCAAAGGCCCTCTTCAACGCACCTTTTATCTTCTCTGGATCCTTCTTATCCGCTGCTGGCAACTGCCGGTATACTGACAGCGCGCCTCCCTTCAGTCTCAACGGTATGACGACTTCCTGTCGCGTCTCCGCCTGCTCTTCGTCACGCCGAGAAAGCGTGCAGACCATCTCCAGTTTCTCGATCCATTCCACGACAGTTGCCCCGTCTGATCCATCAAATTCGGGTATCAACTTGACATCGAGTCCTGCCATAACGCCGAAATAGCTTGTACTTGTCAGATACCGCGAACTATGTCAATTATCTCTATTCTCGAACACAACCTTCCCCGCCCGCGCCCGCCACACCACTCCCCCAGCCCAACCCCGCACCGCCGGCTCGAGAACAGGAATCCAGCCGGCAGTGCACGTGCGCCGCACGTCGGATGCACCTCCCGCCCGCTGAACTGCAGACGCAACCCAGGCACCGTAAGTCCAGAGGCCATCAGTAACTACATTAGTAACTACAGGTCCTTTTTCAATAACGTTAAAGGTCATGCAAGCCACCGTGGCAGGTAGTAGGTGTAATTGCCACGCATTCACTTACTTATCTGTGCATACCACATTCGCAATGCCCACATGTCTAAATTTACTCTCCGCGCATGTCCAGAAGTTTGCTCTCTTTGTTGTGTTCGCTTCGGTTCCCTACGCTTCCATGGGGGATGGAAGCTATGTGGGACAGAAGCCCTTCTCTTCATATCACATAGAAGAGAGCACACGCCAAGGATATTTCGACGCGCCGCGGTGCCCTGCCGGCGGCGCTAACCGGTCAGAAGCCTCACCAGCTGACGGCCTGGTATTTCGGGAGTAGCCGCACCAACTGTACAACGCCGCACCTGCAGGAGCGCTGTGCAAGGTGATTGCCCAATCCCGTGACGCCGCCATACGGTATTATGTCGCCTCCTATCGTCGGCTCACGGGGGAAGGTGAGGTAATGTGGCGTGGACAATGGACGCGATACCATCTCTCCGGACCGGCCCAGCAGCGGGTCAGTCTGTCCGCGCCTGCAGACGCACGCGCGACCCAGATTACTAATCCCTTGTCGCTGCTACGCAACGAGCCATTGTGCTTGCGGCGGGCTCACGGGACCCGCCCGAGGTAACCGGTCCTGCGTCCTCCTTTATAGAGTATATAATACGCGCTCACCTAATGTTCAATATACACACACTCTCTTCCCGGCAACGCTAACGTGTGTCTCAAGGCGCCACATCGGTTGAGCACCGAAAATGCTCTTCGACACTGTCCAGGATCCTGAGTCCCGACAGAGAGCTTCCATCAATAACAGGGCGCTGTCCAGGATCCTGAGACCGGACAGAGAGCTTCCATCAATAACAGGGCGCTGTCCAGGATCCTGAGTCCCGACAGAGAGCTGTCATCGCTCGTCGCGGCTCGGATGCAGAGGTACGACAACAGGGCACTGTCCAGGATCCTGAGTCCGGACAGAGAGCTGTCATCGCTCGTCGCGGCTCGGATGCAGAGGTACGACACAGGGCACTGTCCAGGATCCTGAGTCCGGACAGAGAGCTGCCATCGCTCGCCGCGGCTCGGATGCAGAGGTACGCTCTGCAGCTGGCGACGTACCAGTACCGGGTGGAGCTCCGCAGGACGGAGGAGATGCGTGTGGCCGACACGCTCTCGCGGATGCCGGTGGCGAGCCTGGCGGACGAGCGTGAAGCAGCTGAGGAGGAGGCCGCCAACCGCCAAGGAAGCGTGCTGTTCCTGACAGACAGTGGCCCGACACTGACAGCGAGGGACATCGCAGCCGCCACGCGACGTGACGCAGTGCTGTCGAGAGTACTGGTGGCTGTCCGGTCCGGCTGGGAAGCGGTCGTCGATCCAGACCTCGTGCCCTACAAAACGAAGCAGGAGGAGCTGTCCACAGACGCAGACTGCGTGTTGTGGGGAGGCCGTGCGGTGATACCACGGGCGCTCCGTACACAGGTGAAGAACGAACACGGGGGTCACTTCGGGTGCGTGAGAATGAAGCAAGTGGCCCGACGGTTCGTGTGGTGACCGGGTCTCGATGCCGAGCTGGAGGCCCTGGGCCACAGCTCGGGTTCGTCTTGGGCTTGACGGAGGCCGAAGTCGGCGACGAACTGCGCTTCACGATGGCGGATGACGCGTTCTTCCGTACTTGTAGTTGAGTTACCGCTCAATAGATGGCGTCTTTCAAGAAGCAATCATTTTTCGTATTGTTTTACCGAAAAGAGACATTACCTTAAAGGAAATAGTTCACCTTCAACATTAGTTTTAAACTGAGATAGCAGTTTTGTAGCCCGTGATGGGAAACCCTTATCTGAAAGTTGTCTTGACTGAAAAGACTCTCCAGCCGAATATATTTGAGTTTTTGGCGAAGGAATGCGGTGCTGGCGAAATAATGTTGTACTGGTTCTAGCCCGGGCAGAGGCTTACCATCAGCCAATCAGCTTGCAGCTGGTGCTAGTAAACGAATCGCCGGCCGCCGGTTGGCACATCTCCAATGCGAGTCTATCTTTACGCGACTACTTTCGAATCTGATTGGCTCAACCATTTTTTACATTCGCGTGACGTCAGGACTCTGACTCAGAGAGTATGCATATAGTTTTGATAAACAATACGAATTTACGGCCTTCTTTCCTGAATCGGCGCGGTATAAGGCCATTTTGGACAATATAAAAAGAAGTTGTATTAAACAATGTAATCAAATCGTGTTGGGTACATTTTTTCCAAGGTGAACTATTTCCTTTAACATGTAGGAGGACAGTTTGAAGTTGGGAAATGTCGCGAAAAGCAATGCACAGGGAGATGCTGTCATGAGATCTGAAAAATGAATTGCTTAGATATAGTCTATGCTAATGTGTCAAACGGAAGAAGCATTCCCAAAGTCAGAAGGTTATATAAGGGTAAAACACGGGCATTATTTATAGCGGGCCTGTGTGCGGTGATGACGCTGAAGTACCATTAGCTACCGTGGCGGTTCCATTGCGGACATGATCAGTGAAAGCCAGCGTGATGCGTTATACTGATTGTTATGTTTTGTGAAGAGCATATTGTTTGATAGTCCTTGTGTAGTGTGGCATAGTCCTTGGCAGGGGCGGTTGGATAACGCAGCACAGCCCGGTCGGGACCCGATCAGTTTGAGCCTGGGCTTGTCCGAGCACCTACTTGGGCTAGCCAGCGTGGGGCCACACTATACGCTGTGTCAAAGTGCATTAAAGGAAACAGTTCACCTTCGGGAAATTTTTCCGAACACGATTTTATTATATTTTTTAATACAGTTTCTTTTCAAAAATGGTCCTACATCGCGCCAATTCAGGACAGAAGGTCGTAAATTATTAATGTTATGGTGTGCATTATTGGTCTGCGCATGCTCCATGGCAGTGCTGGCACTTTCAGACGGTACGGTACATCATATATGCGCCGTATTCCTTCGCCAAAAAGTCAAATATCTTCGGCTGGAGAGTCTTTTCAGCCAATACAAGTTCCAGATAAGGATTTCTCAACACGGACTACAAAACTGCTATTTCAGTTCAAACCCCATGTTGAAGGTGAACTATTTCCTTTAAAGGAAATAGTTCACATTCGGAAAATTTTCAGAACACGATTGTATTATATTTTTTAATACAGTTTCTTTTTTTCTTTTCAAAAATAGGCCTACATCGCGCCAATTCAGGACAGAAGGTCGTAAATTATTAATGTTATGGTTGTGCGTTATTGGTCTGCGCATGCTCAGACCAGGCGGCGGGGGGCGGCCGCCCCCCCCCCCCCCAAGGCGGATACAGGGGGGGCGGCTCTACGCAGAGCGCCGACGGAGCCTATATACGCGAAGCGGCGATGCATGATCAAAAACCCATGGACATTCCCAAAACCTCTAAGAACCTCTAATTTTTCTGAAAAACTCTATAATCCTCCGAAAATCTTCATAAACCCTCTAGATTAACTCTAGAATCTGACGTCGAAAGTCTTCAGATTTGACGTAAAACCTCTAATTGGAAGCGCTGTCGTACAGCGTCCTGGAAAAAGGCGCCAGAAGAGGCGCACCAGGCACCCGG
>JAXIVJ010009513.1:0-50720 GCA_036785665.1 Chirona hameri | reverse complement strand
TAACCTGAGCCAAAAACAGCTTGAAATATTGTCAATATGATGTTTGACGAGCTTTCGAACGGTATTTTCGGGTTTTCTCTACGTTCCATACGAGCCGCGTTCGAGGGGAGGGGGGGGGGGGGGGCATCGAAACTCCCCGGCACGGCGTAGGTGGCGCTGAGCACCGGCGCGGCGCGGTTTATACCATTTTTTTTAAAGTACTTGAGAGTACCGGTCGTTAAAAGCGTGCAACGCTTATCAACTTTAAATTGAAATATATTTCGGTAGGAATGTTTATATGCAAAAAGTTATACATTTACAATATATTTTGGTCTCGTCTGTCATTTCAAGTATCACTCCATTTGTGTGGGACAAGGTCAATATTTCCCTTTAAGTAATGCGTGGCGGCAGTCTGGCCGTCGTTTGGAGTGTCTGGTTTTATTTTCTTCTGGCCCCGGTGAGCGCCGTTTGACGTAACGGGTAGCGTCTTCTCTTTAAAAGCATGTTTCAAACGCAGCGCAATGACTAATCCTATTATAAATCTGTCAACTGGAACCCAAAGTGGCTATCACAGCCAGGCACGTAGCCAAGGGGGGGGGGGGGGGACCTGACCATACCGAAAGGCCCCCTGACCGGGTCAGAGGGCCCCCTAAACACGTCGAATGGGCCCCTAGCCAGCACAGATGGCCCCCTGGGCAGGTCGGAGGGCCCCTGAGCATGTCGGTAGGGCGATACAGCAGCCAGCGCAGTCCCTTGCCAGGTCGTATGACCCCTTAGCAGGCTGGAGGGCCCCTGGAGAGACCAGAGGGCCCCTGGGAAGTTCAAAGGGCCCCTGACCAGGTCGGAGGGCCCTCGTAGCATGACGCAAGGCGATAAAGTAGCCAGTGCAGTCCCTTGCCAGGTCCGAAGGGGGCCCCTTAACATGCTGGAGGGCCTCTGGACAGACCACAAGGCCCCTGGAAAGTTGAAAGGGCCTCTGTGCAGATCGGAGGGGTCCCTGACCAGACCGAAAGGGCCCCTGGGCGGGTAAGAAGGGCCCCTGAACATGCCGAATTGGCCCCTAGAGCATGGAGGAGCCCATGGCAGATCGGAGGGCCCCTTGAGCATGTCGGCAGGGCGACAAAGCAGCCAGCGCAGTCCGACCAGAAGAGTCGCTGGACAGATCGGAGGGACTCCTGGGAAAGTCAGAGGGGCCCTGACTAGACCGAGAAGGTCACTGGGGCCGGTCGGAAGGGCCCTTGGACATGCCGGATGAGTTCCTAGCCAGACTGGAGGGTCCCCTGGGCAGGTCGGAGGGGACCGTGAGCATGGTAGCAGGACGATAAAGCAGCCAGTGCAGTCCCTGGCCAGATCGGAAGGACCTCTGAACAGGCCGAATGGGCCCCTTGACACACAAGAGGGGCTTCTTGGAAGGTCAGAGGAGTCCCTGGTCCGACCGGAAGGGCCCAAAGCACGTAGAGATCCCAGATGAAGTTTAAATACAAAGGGGACCTGAAAGCTCCGATTTTAATATTTGTATTGTAGAGGATGATTCCCTGAACAGGTCGGAAGAGCGTTGAAAAGGTCGGAGGGGCCTCTAGACGATCTAAAGGAACCCTGGGCCTTTCAACAGTAAGAATGCAGTAATCCATGGAATACAATTAAAAAATTCGCGCTGCTACGCGGCGCAATTTAACTACAAATTAAATTACATGCGAGTTAGAAACAAAATTCGCGCCGTTTCTCGGCGCATTTATGCGTTATGTTGCTACTTTTCTATATAATTGGGCAAAATAGTTCGCTTTAACACTTTTTTACCGCACTTTTAAACGCACAATAACATTTTTAGAGGTCCACACCATATGCAATGCGACGCATTGATGAGAATGCATATCCAGGGCATAAGACTCAAAATTTTCGCGCCGCTCCGCGGCGCAATTTATTTCATAGTTCCAGGTCTTGACCCTGAAAAATATTATAAGTTGGTGTAACTGATTCCAAATTATCGCTGGTTCCCAAGTTGATATGGCAGTTCGCTAACTCCAGCTTCTAAAAGTTGGTATGGCCCAGCCATCCTGTCATACTGCATTATCCATCCTTGTAACGCGCCTTTCATCCGCTTTGTTTGGCCTTTAAACGCTTGGGAAGGGGCCCTTTCAACGCTAGGGAAGGGGCCCTTTCGAGGCGCCGCCCCCCCCCACCCTGGACGAAATCATGGCTACGGGCCTGATAACAGCGGTACCCGCAACTGAAATGGTAAAAAACATGGTAGAAGCGCTGGGGAAACCATTGATCATATTTGGCCTTCAGGGCGGAAGGTGGCGTGGCAGTTAGATAGTACGACAGTTTTGCAGGAAGTCTGAGGATAAAAGGTGAACTTTTTCGCTAGACTTCGTTCATAACCTTTGTTCTGGAATAAGAAAGGCATGGCGTTACTATCTACATATATATCGTATACTAATCGACATGGCGTTACTATGGGATGGGGTGACCGTAGCATTCGTGTGGTCATTAACTTCACGAAGTATTCATAGGTAAGTATGCCTATGTATAGGTTCAATCATCTACATGTATAGGTTCAATATATCAATTGTTGTGAACACAATAGCATTGAATGATTGTCGGTATCGGTTGCGATATTGTATGGAAACATTTTTTCCTCGGTAAAGAATGCGTATTCCATTACGAGCATAATATTTTACGATCAATGGTTAATGTTGGGGGGGGGGGGGGTAATAGGTGCACTTGGACAAACATCTCTTAAAACATATCCATTTCAGTTTCTGATAGAAATATGCGGGACTGAGGCCCTTCACTTCATCTTACACATAAGAGAGCACTCGCCGGAAAAGATCCATATCAGGAGGGCGAGGCGAGGCGGACGGTACTGCCCGCCGACGCCAAAGTGGCTCGGCCCTCAGCCGACGGCCGGGTATTTCGAGAGTCAGCCGCACCGACGTGACGATAACCCCGTCTATCATGAGCGTAGCGTGAGGCTACACAATTCCAGATACAACTCCAGCCCGTCAGGACGCTCTCGATTTCTCTCCAGTGACGACGCCAGCCTTCCGTGACTGGTTACAAAGGCGGATCCAGGATGTGTGGTTTGGGTCAGTGCTGGGGGAGGGTCAATCCCAAAAATTCTCACATAATTCTGAAAACTCATTGGATTTCGCTTGCTTGTGCATCGATAACTGATTTAAAACAATATTTCCTTAGTAAAAGATGCTTATATTTTATATTATCGCAGGAAATGTGTCAAATTTGCGCCAATTTCAGGTGGTTTCGGGGGGGCGGGGGGGGGGGGGGGGGGGGGGCATGGCCCCGTGACCCCCCTCTGGATCCGCCCCTGACTGGTTAGGTAACGCTTCCGGGCCAAATAATCAGCTTGTCATTGCTGAAGAAACCTCCATATTCGAAACATTCATTCAATATATTTTATATATTTTCGGCCTAAAGCAATTCTTATTTATGGGTTATTGGTTTTCTTTCTAGTCAACATCATAAGCTTCACAGAGATTTTCCGATATATTAGACCAAAAGTTGTCATAACACTGCTCGTGTCACTGTAATCATGCCAGAAACCTGAACTTAAAATACCGATTATTGACAAGAACTTGGCGGATTTCTTGGCTTTTCCACTATTATAGCCAAGCTCAGGCATGCGTAAGAGCCCAAGTGTTTTGAGCGTTTTCCACCACGTGAAAGGATAGGGAAAGCTGGGAGACAAAGCAACTATACGAGGTTTTTATAATAACCGTGCAATTGTATATATAATAAAAACATGTTTAAACCAGTTCCGAAATTGTCAAACCAATGTAGGGTAGGTACCAGGGCCCCGTCAAATTTCATGAAGTATTTGGCAGACCCGCTCCCCTGGTATTTTCACATTGCTTGGTGACCCAATAGGAAGCATGTAAAATTTCAACCCCCCCCAGCTTTATTTTTTCGTCTGCCCCAAAGGCTCCGAAGTTTTCCCCATACGGTATAATGGAGACTGCAACTCTGGTGTTAGTCACACTAGGATTACATTTTTAAAGCGCCGTTTCTTGTTGCAACATCGTCGTTTATATTCACATTTAACTGTTGTATAACTTGGGTGACATGTTTAATTATTCCATAGGATGCAAATTGACCCCTTTTATCCCCCTCCCTCACCCTATCCCCCCCCCTCGACCGTACCTAGGTGAATGGACCAAATGTTCCCGAATTTTTGTTGTTGAGTGGAATGACTTGTGCTTGAAATGCAACGTTTGATCAATGGTTATTGTGTACAAATAGGACACCTTCCACCCCTAAAGCAAGAAGTCGACAGAGTTCGGCAAATTTACAAAATTATATTAGCATATTTACAACCCAGTAAACCTCGCCATGGTATTTGCGATATTCGTGTTCACACTGTCGTAACGTCTCTGCTCGGGATATTTGGTCAAGGGATATCCGGGCAGCAGCTGCTGGGTCGCTGCAGTTCCTGTGCGCGCGCATCGAGATGGTTAAGAGCCTTTTTGGCTATCGGGTCCGGTACTATGGAACATAATTCCTGTCAATGTCAAGAGAGCCAAGAGTGTGTCCGGCTGTAGGAGGGAGGCTGAGATTTGGCTGAGGGAGCGGGACTGGGCTGAGTGGCGAAAGTGCGTGCTTTATTCACATTTAATTTGTATTTTATGCTGGCACGGATCCAGGGGGGGGGGGGGGGGGGGCGCTAGGGCGCCCCTCCTGAGCCTCGGGTCGCGCCCAGGTCGTGCCCGTAGGGCGTAACTTTTTTGTTTCGATCACGCTCCACCCTCCCCCGGTCAACATTTCTGTGACGCTCCACCACTCCTCTCCCGATCAACAACATTTTGTTGACGGCCACCACTATGTGCCCCCCCCCTGACCGAATTCCTGGATCGGCGCCTGTTATACTATGTTGCATTAACTCTAACCTTGTGCTGCTGTTGTACCTTGTATCGACTCGTGGTCACAAGTTATTTGTATGAAGATATTTGTATGAGCCGTCGTCAGTATATACCGTAATGGCAGCGGCGGCGCCACGGATTTTTGCCAGGGGTGGCAAAAGCCGCCTAATATTCTGCAGCCAGTGCAGTGGCAAACCTAGATTCCGATTTTATTTTCTTGGGAGGGTGCAAAAATCTCGCTCCGCAAAGGTAGTCACACACACACTGGTGTATTTATAGTTATGTCAGGGAGAGGGGGGAGGGGGGGGGGGGGGGCAAACCCTCAACAGGGCGCCGTCAGCGAAAGGTTGCTGAGCGGGGAGGAGGAGTAAGCGAAAGGTTTTTGTGCGGGGGTGGGGGACAATTGCCCATTTTGACCAACCGTAGATGACCATAGACCGCTGGCGGCAGAAATAAAAAAATGTTGACTTCAAAGCAACATTAAAATTTGATGGTGGCCCATATTTCAGGGGTGGCAATGCCACCCTCCACGGCAGGGGTGGCAGTCTGCCACCCCATGGTACCCTTTGGTCTCCTGCTGCCTGCTCGGTGGCAGAGGAGCGCGTGAGTGAATTTCCTTGTATCACCGGTGGATCCAGGGGGGGGGGGGGGGGGGGGGGGGGGGGGAGGGGCAAAAGCCCCCCATTCCAAGCTTGACAGGGGCGGCAAAATAAATTAGCCCCCCAAAACAAAAACAAAAATCCACTGAAACTGGCGATGACAAATGTGTAATGCCTACGAAAAAAAGTTTTTTTGCGAAATAAATAAATATGTTTTTGCCTCGTTCGTGTTTCCTCCATTTGGTAGCATTTTAGTAGCAGTAGGGATAGGGAAAGTGGCGCGTCTGACGCTATTTTGGAGTGATTCACAGCCAACGAAAACTATAATTTTACACGCAGCGTCGCAGCCCTTGGTCTCCTGCTGCCTGCTGGGTGGCAGAGGAGCGGGTGAATGAATTTCCTTGCATAGGTACCTATGTTGCGTGGAATATGTCTACTAGTATTAAGTAGGGGTGATTAGGTTCAGTTTTAAAAAAATCACAATGTTCTTCTTTTTGTAGCTGAGGCATTCCACGACAAATCGACAAAAACGAAGTGAAAAATTACACCGACATGTCACCGATTTTGACCAAAATTAGTATCTGGGGTAACCTGGGGCGCTAAAGTGAGCTGTGAAAGTTGTACTGCAATGCAAGCAGTGGTTCCGGAGATATTGCTTCAGGCATTTTAACCCTCGCCCTACGGGGGGGGGGGGGGGGGGGGGGGGGGCTGACAGCTCCCTGAGGTTTTTCTTGAAAACTTTTTACACATGCCGTGCATCTTGCTGAAATTTTTGTTAGCTGAGTTTACAACAATTATACGTAGGCTGTAAAAATGTAATTGAAATTGGTTGAGTAGTTTGGAGATAATCATGTTTTGATGACGTCATGTTGGTAAAAAATGAGAAATATTTGACAAATCGTAGAAAACAGAGTTTTAAAGCAAATTGCAAACGCAATTCACCAAAGATACAAAATAATTTTTTCTTTAAAATGGCTATCTCGGGTGTTAAAATTTTGGGTTTTTGACCCCTAATTTTTTTTGGGGGGAATCCCCACAAAATCAAATTTTTAAAGATATTAGACAAAAAGGAATAAATGTGAGAGAACTGAGTATGGACAATACTCATACCAAATTTCAAAGCAATATGTTCATTTTTGACAGAGTGATGGCTCTCTAAAAGTAAGAAACTAATGACGTCATTTTTTAATAACTTTTTTTGACTTTCTATGACAAGATACGAACAAATAATTACCTTTTTTGTATTTCTGAGCCAAAACTGGTCTAGGAACATGCCTTTTTATTTACATTTATCAATTTCTAATTTTGAGGTTTTCTGAAGAGCAAATTCGCTGTTCTGGACGTGGTAAATCCGAGGTCATTCACTTGACCTGGAAGGTCACCCGTTGACCTGAAACCTAAAAATCGCATACTGTTAGATTCCTCTCATGACAGGTAACGTGCTGGTTCTTACTGCATTGCAGGTCACGGTGCAGGTCAATCTTTGTCAGCCCATATGGCGGCGAATTTAAGAAGCAATATATATCTATTATATGTCATTAGAATGGCAATGAGCTGTTTTATAACATGGTGCTGTTGATTTTTTCAGTTTCGAAAATTTCCTAATTTAGTAGGTACGTTTCGAAATTGTACAAACGTTTTTGGATATCTTTTCTCAAACTTGTTTCTAATTTTTCGCTATGCTATTCTTACGTGTAAGGACGTGTCAATTAAGTGCGCAAATAAAATTGAGGGATATTTGCCTCCAAATATCTCAAATTTTGTCATTTTACATGCTATTTTACATACAAAATATGTTATTCGCTAATAACTTTTGTCTGGATAAACTAGAATGGTACGGTAAACGTCATTTTGCTGTAACCCATCAAGACGAGTTTAATGCTCGAGTTAAATGCATGACCTCTTTCTGACATTTGATGATCTTGACCTTAAATTTCAAAGTTAGTATTTTTTTTTTAATTTTTGAATCTTTTTTTGGTACCCAAGCCAAATGTGTTTCCAATTTTTGACTTTATTATTGTTAAGTGTAAAGAAGTGTTATTCAAACAGAAACATACAATTTATGTAAATTTTATCATTTTATATTTTCTTTTTGTGAAAGATGTTATTCCCCAATAACTTTTGACTGAATAAAGATAAAAAGGTAGAATGGACACCATTTTGCTATTTTCGTCAAGACGCCTTGAATGATATGCAGTATGACCTCTTTCTAACATTTGGTGACCTTCACCTAAGGTCAATGTCAAGGTTCAAGGTTCGGTTTCAATTGTGGCCTATGTGGCGATGCAAATATCTTCAAACTTGTCTTGTTGCGAGGAATTTGATTGTGCTTAAATAACGCCTGATCGTCAATGTCAACTTTTTACTTTATTTTAATTTTAATGTCCAATAGTAACTTCATAACTTCCTTCTCGGTGTAAAGAAAGCCCGAAAATGTCTCAGTTTGCTTTATAATCATCAACGATCACGCAATTATTTTAATATCAATGAGTTCCTATCTTCAAGACAAGTTCAAAGCTATACAATATCGCCGTGTAGGTCAAATTTGGAAAGGTGACCTTCCTTACGCGGTGACCTTGACCTTAGGTCAAGGTCATCAAATGTCAGAAAGAGGTCATGCTGCACAGCATTCAACATGTCTTGATGATAAAAACAAAAAGACGTTTACTGTGCCTTTCTAGCTTTATTCAGTCAGAAGTTATTAGCGAATAACTTATGTTTATATAAAGTAGCATGTACAGTCGGTCTCATAATGATCTTCCCTTGCCACCACGTGGCGCTACGGTCGCGATAGGCACAAACAAGATGGTTTCCCCACCGTAAGTTGGTACCCATTGTGGCTGTCTGGCAGGTGCGTGACCTGGGGAGGGGGAGGGAGGGAGGGGAGTGCGGGGCGTTGTCGGAATGGAATGCGCCGCGACCCGGGTGGTGGTCAGGGCCGTCTGTCTCGAGGGTCAAGAGGTCAGCTGTCCTAAGCTGGCAGAGATCCAATATTGGAGACTGAATAACAGCGTTCATCACATCAGCCCAAATAGCTCAGTCGGTATAGCTGCCTACTCCTAGCGTATTCGTAGATTGGTCGTGGGTTCGAACCGCGCTGGCACCAGGCGCTTTTACGTGTATTTCTTGCTTGATCATGCCACGTGTCATGTGCAATGCAGAACCCCGAAATTGCGAATGCAAACGTCCACCTGATGATTCTACATGAAAAAGCAGACACATGCAGTGGGCCTCGCACTTATATGTTCGAATCGCGCCGCACCGTCCTTCACGCTCCACAAATACCCGGGCGGGTTTCCATTAACCCTCACCCTACGGGGGGGGGGGGGGGGGGGGGAGGGGGGCTAACAACCCCCCTGAGGTTTTTCTTGAATAACTTTTGACACATGGGATGCATTTTTTCTGAATTTTTAGTAGCTGAGTTTACACAAATTATACGGAGGCTTAAGAATTTATTTGAAATTGGTTAAGTATTTTGGGAGATAATAATGTTTTGATGACGTCATGTTGGTAAAAAAATGAGAAATATTGGAAAAATCGTAGAAAACAGAGTTTTAAAGCAAATTGGAAACTCAATTCACCAAAGATACAAAATGGCATTCTCTTTCAAATGGCAATCTCGGATTTTCACAATTTTGGTTTTTGACCCCTAAAATAAAAAGAAGAAGTTTTTTTAATCCCCACAAAATATTTTTTTTCTCAAAGATATTAGAAAAAACGGACTATATGTGAGAGAACTGATTATGGACCATACTCATACCAAATTTCAAAGCAATATCTCCATTATTGACTGAGTGATGGCTTCCTAAGTGTAAGAAACTGATGACGTCATTTTTTTAAATTACTTTTTTGACATTTTTGGACAAGATACGAACAAATAGTTACTTGTTTTGTATTTCTGAGCCAAAACTGGTCTAGGAACATGCCTTTTTATTTACATTTATCAATTTCTAATTTTGAGGTTTTCTGAAGAGCAAAATCGCTGTTCTGGACATGGTAAATTCGAGGTCATTCACTTGACCTGGAAGGTCACCCGTTGACCTGAAACCTAAAAATCGCATACTGTTAGATTCCTCTCATGACAGGCAACATGCTGGTTCGTACCGCATTGCTCTAAGTTGCTTGGTTCGGAAATTAACAGGGGAGGGGGGCCTGTCAGGCCCCCCGTAGGGCGAAGGTGAAAAAAGCTCCCGTAGGGCGAGGGTTAACCCTATTTGTAACAGGCTCCTGGCTACCCCTATTTGTAACAGGGGGGGGGGGCGGATTCCGCCTCCCCCCAGAGATCTCGAGATCTACCCGTCCGATATTTAAAAATGAAACAGAGTTTGGTTCCTCTCAATACGATCTACATTGATAAATAATAAACAAATCTAAATTTTTGATAGGGGGGCAACAGGGGGGCAAACACTACAAATTTTAGTGGTATTTGTGATCCAACACAGCTATCATGTTTATCAACTGATTTTAACACAACCAATGGGAATCGATAGAGATTGAATTGGAAATTGATATGTGGCGGTGACTTTCGCAAATTCAAAAATCGTAGGTGTGTGCAGGTCACTCAATATGGGGGTGAAGTAAATGCGTAATAAAACCATTTTTTGACGTTTTTTATACAAATGAAACGGTATGTTATTGTGGCATTAGACAAGACAGTTATAAATTATATTTTTTTGCCATAAGCGGTACCAGGTTAGTGAAAAAGGTAGGTCAAATTGGGGAAAAATTATTAACCGCAGGCAAGTTGCTACCCAGCACTATAAATAAGTTACTGATCGTAGATAGTTCCTTTTTGCATGTTGTACTTCATCATAGGCGTATCCAGGATCCAAACTGGGGAGGCGCAATACCTTTTGATAAGTAAATTATCCGCTATTATGATACTAACTAGTCAACAGTGACCATTTCACTTACAACTTCAATTAACATTGCTTACCCCCGTTTTACCCACCTGGACTCGCCTGTTATCTTATAATCGTTCGTAGAGTACCCTGTGGTGCGTGTTTCATCCGAAAACTGCAGAATGTTATGTCATTGTAGGCCCATGCATCTTAGTTTCCTTGCAATAATATGACCCCCTTTCTTCCATTCCTGAGCGCGCCTCTGCCAAAAATGACTGTATTATCTTTTCTGGCCTCATATGTGCATATGTCATTATAAGCTAACCGTCTGTTGCACCGTAATCGCTGGCATATCGTCATCACCATGCCAGCCACCCCCCCTTTTCATGTGCCTGAACACGCCCCTGAAACTCAATATGTAACAAATTATGCAAATAATGGAATCAGAAGCTATCTTTTACATCTTGATAGCTATAAATGTCCCTTACATCGCTCTATTGGCTTACCGCCAAGCATTTAATACTTCCTGGAAACCCCCTTTTCAAGCCCCTGAAACCGCCTCTGCCATGCAATTTGTATGATATTTCATTAACATCAACTAATTTGCACTTGTTGCAATCACCGTAAACCGATGTAACTCCTTCATACTTAAGGCAGTTAGGAAGAATCCGTGAAGATCGCATTTCCGTATTATCGCGAAATGTCGCCGCCGAACCCACCCAAAACCGTGCCCTGGAACCGCCTCTGTTCAGTTTAAGAACTAAAAAATTTGACTCCATATGTGAAAATCGGTTTTTGGAAAAGTCCCCAAATTTCATGGGCCTGCTCCCAACCGTTCTGGAGATATCTGCGAAAAACATGAGGGGGGGGGGGGGGGGGGGGGCGGCGGAATCCGCCCCCTGTTACAAATAGGGTTAAGTTAGCGACGATATCTGCGACGACAGTATTTACAACCTTAGGTCTATGAAGCATCGCCAGGTGTGTAGCTGATAGAGCATCTGACTGGCTATGTGTTTAAATTTGACTTTGACCTTGAGATCATGTCAAAATATCGACACTTTATTTTTGGCGCACGGCAAATTTCTCAATCGTCGCAAGCGACAAGACGGATAGCCATTTCCGAGACGACATCTGTGACGACAGTATCGGTCAACTTGAGATACAGATATTCGTCGTTAGTATAGCCCGTGCAGTGTTCTATCAATTGGACACTTAGCGATGCTTCACAGACCTATGGCTTTCTTAAAACTGGTCATCACAGACATCGTCGTTAACTTGACATTCTAGGTCTGCGTATATTTCCAACCACGATCCGCCACACAGCCTCGCCACACATGCGCATTGTTATTCCCCAATCCGCCTGTGTGGGTCAAACCAGGACGGAGCGGTGCAGATTCCGCCAAGTATCGGCCGGCACCGGGCGAGCTGTCAAACCGGTCCGGCCCCGCCTCGGTGCGGGATTCAGCCAGCTATCGTTTTGCCTACCGTGGGATACCCAGAGCTAGGGAAGATCATTTTGGGACCGACTGTACAATGGCAAAATTTGAGATATTTGGAGGCAAATATCCATCAATTTTATTTTTGCACGTAATTGACACGTCCTTATACGTAAGAATAGTATCGCGAAAAATATAACCTAAGTCCGCAAAAGGGAAAAATTGGGGGTACCCTTTAGGTCATATGGAGGCTCCTGGGGCCCGGAAGGCCCCTAGTGAAATTAGCCCACCCCCCTATTGGGAGGCTGGATCCGCCAGTGTCTGCCACCCCTGCTCCTATGGTGGCGCCGCCAGTGCCGTATAGTCTGCATAAAAATAACTTGTGACCACGAGTCAATGCAAGGCACAGAAGCAGCACAAGGTAGACTGTCATGCAACATAGCATCAAATACAAATTAAATGTAAATAAAGCACGCACCTTCGCCACTCAGTCCAGTCCCGCTCCCTCAGCCAAATCTCAGCCTCCCTCCTACAGCCGGGCACACTCTTGGCTCTCTTGACATTGACAGGAATTATGTTCCATAGTACCGGACCCGACAGCCGAAAAAGGCTCTTAACCATCTCGATGCGCGCGCACGGGAGCTGCAGCGACCCAGCAGCTGCTGCCCGGATATCCCTTGACCAAATATCCCGAGCAGAGACGTTACGACAGTGTGAACACGAATATCGCAAATACCATGGCGAGGTTTACTGGGTTGTAAATATGCTAATATAATTTTGTCAATTTGCCGAACTTTGCCGACTTCTTGCTTCAGTGGTAGAAGGTCAAAGATTTGCACACCATAACCATTGGTCAAACATTGCATTTCAAACCTTATTCACTCCACTAAAAACTATATCGAGAACATTTGGTCCATCCGCCTAGGTACGGTCGGGGGTGAGGGAGTGGGGTTGTTGGGTGCAAAAAGGGGTCAATTCGCATCCTATGGATTAATTAAGCACATTTTCCTAGTTTTACAACAGTTAAATGTGAATATAAGCGACGATGTTGCAACAAGAAACGGCACTTTACAAATGCCATCCTGTTGTGACTAACACCAGAGTTGCAGTCTCCATTATACCGTATGGGGAAAGCTTCGGAGCCTTTGGGGCAGACGAAACAATCAGGCTAGGAGGCTGAAATTGTACATGCTTCCTATTGGGTTACCAAACAATGTGAAAATACCAGGGGAGCGGGTCTGCCAAATATTTCATGAAATTTGACGGGACTGTCCATTAAATAGACTATCCCACCTTAACATTATATTTGAGTTGAGATAGCCATTTTGATGGCTTGGCATTGAAATTAAGTATGGTAGCAATTAAAACAACCACAATGATCTAATCAAAAATATATTCGAGTTTTATTTTGACATCTGTAAAAAAAATAAGGCCCATGTGTATTTGAATAGGGCCTCTAAACCGGCAGCGTCGTCTCTCTTTACCCAACTGGTAATGATAGTCGACTTGTTTTAAGGTGAACCTTGGAAATATTTCCTACGTTTCAATGGTTTGGTAGTTAGTTTGTTTTGTATTCAAAGCGCCAAAATTGTCTCGAAATAATTGTGCCCATACTTTGGCAGCGTAAAGGATTTCTGTGTAGCTCTCTAGACCTCAATATGACGTCATCAACCCAAATATTAAAACTTAACTTTTTATTAAATTGAGGACTGTTCGCGAGAAACAAATGTCATAATCGTGTTCGGCAGCAATTACTTCATATTGTACACCACAAGCGGCGTACATTTGACAACTTTTGGCAAGGTGGGACAGTCCCTTTAAAGGGAATGTGTCACCTTTGTATTAGTTTTAAACTGAGATAGCCATTATCTTGGGCCGTTGTCGAAATGTCAAACTTACTAAGGTAATTTTCCCCAAAACATAACCGTTTTTAAGCAATTAAATTTACCATTTGCAAAATGGCTCCATGCTGGTGCAGTCGCTGTGATTGGCTGACAGCCACCATTTCAGCCAAGCCCACTTTGTCAGACAATCAACGGCGGTCTATAGCTCAATAATGACGTCATTCGCCCAAATCTAAAACTTAATTTGAATAAAGTTAAGTGACTTTTCGACTGAAAAATATGATCATCGTTTTCAGCAGCACTTACTTCATATTTTCTACTGCAACCAGCGTATATTTGACAACTTTCAGAATGGTGAAACATTCCCTTTAAGGCAACTTTGGCACTACCTAACCAGATGCCAGACTGCAGAGCCAGCAACCGACATTCGGCACCATCTCAGAGCTGTTCATGACTATAAGTTAGAACTAATTTTTCTGAAGTGTTTCGAGAACTTCTAATGCTGTGATGATAGGTAGTGACCTACCTATCATCACAGCAGTTCTCGAGCAGTAAAGTTCTCGAAACACTTCTGAAAAATTCGTTCTAACTAATAGTCATGAACAGCTCTGAGATGGTGTCGAATGTCGATTGCTGGCTCTGCAGTCTGGCATCTGATTAGATAGTGCCAAAGTTGCCTTAAAGGGAATGTTTCACCTTTCTGAAAGTTGTCAAATATACGCTGGTTGCAGTAGAAAATATGAAGTAAGTGCTGCTGAAAACGATGGTGATATTTTTCAGTCGAAAAGTCACTTAACTTTATTCAAATTAAGTTTTAGATTTGGGCGAATGGCATCATTATTGAGCTATAGACCGCCGCTGATTGTCTGACAAAGAAGGATTGGCTGAAATGGTGGCTGTCAGCCAATCACAGCGACTGCACCAGCATGGAGCCATTTTGCAAATGGTAAATTTAATTGCTTAAAAATGGTTATGTTTTGGGAAAAATTACCTTAGTAAGTTTGACATTTCGACAACGGCCCAAGATAATGGCTATCTCAGTTTAAAACTAATACAAAGGTGACACATTCCCTTTAAAGGGACTGTCCCACCTTCCCAAAAGTTGTCAAATGTACGCCGCTTGTGGTGCACAATATGAAGTAATTGCTGCCGAACACGATTATGACATTTGTTTCTCGCGAACAGTGCTCAATTTAATAAAAAGTTAAGTTTTACTATTTGGGTTGATGACGTCATATTGAGCTCTAGAGAGCTACACAGAAATCCTTTACGCTGCCAAAGTATGGGCACAATTATTTCGAGACAATTCTGGCGCTTTGAATACAAAACAAACTAACTACCAAACCATTGAAACGTAGGAAATATTTCCAAGGTTCACCTTAAAACAAGTTGCCTATCATTACCAATTGGGTAAAGAGAGACGTCGCTGTCGGTTTAGAGGCCCTATTGAAATACATATGGGCCTTATTTTTTACAGATGTGAAAATTAAACTCGAATATCTTTTTGATTAGATCATTGTGGTTGTTTTAACTGCTATCATACTTAATTTCAATGCCAAGCCATCAAAATTGCTATCTCAACTCAAATATAATGTTAAGGTGGGATAGTGGACTAATGGACACGCCGCCACTGTCTCTTCGACAGATAAGACTAACTTTAGGGAAACCTTACCATCAAAGCCCAGTAGATTGGTACAAAACATTATGTTTTTGCCAGCTGCTCCGTTACTAGAACTCAGTGGCTAGCGCTCCTGTAAATTACTTTATCCATTCTGTCCTTTAGTTATTGTAGAGTAATTGTATGCCCCTACCCATGTGGGTTACCCGCATTCTACGAAGATTAGGTACTTCAGCCATTAGCCGGGACATGTAAACATCTGGGAAATGGCACACATGAGATCAGTTATGGTGATGCATACTGGTGGCCTTGCGCGCCTTGCTATCGATCTGGGATGCGGAGCCGGGTGGGTTTGGGGCGGCTCCGGCTCCGACTCCGGCTCCGAAACAGAATTGGCCGGCTCCAAGGAGCGCTCCGGCTCCGGCTCCGGCTCCGGCTCCAGACATCCCATGCGTTATTGATATAAAATACGTTTTTGAGTCTATCTGATAGACGGCGTTTCTGTATTATTAGTTTGGTGACACATACAGGGAAGCTGTCACTCTGTCACTCTGATGTCGGAAGTGTACACGGAAGCTGTCGGTGCCGCTGCGGAGCGCCGCTGACGCTGCAGTAGCTCATGTTTCTGTGAAATAAACGCTCTCGGCAATTTAACTCCTCGGCCTAGAGATTGGATTTCAGGAGGCTGTCCAAACTCCTTAAACTGACAACGCAAAAGAGGCGTGAGGGCTGCAGTCGCGAATCCGAACCTCAGAGCTCTGAAGTGATCCGTTGGCATGGATCCACTCGTTGTCATCCGATCTGGTCGCATCAGGTTCGTAACGATGACCTCGCGCAATCTGACTCTCATTGTATAGCTATCGTGACAGCCGAGGGTCGAGGGCTGTCGAGGGCTGGTCGAGGGCCTCTCATCTTCTGCACAGTCAAAGGAACAACGGCAACAATTTACAATATTGTAACCGGGCTAGGTGTAGTATCACACACCGTTTATTGTATACTGCATGTTTTTTTTTACAATGTGGCTTAAACTTGAATATATTTCGGATTTCGGGTGATTGTTACACTGGGAACATGGCCCTATATAAGCATCCTCCGGAGCCGGAGCCGTCCAGAACGGCTTCTACAGAGCGGTGTTCGTCACGGGCCCACCAACCCCTAGCCCAGCACGGCCCAGGCCCATGAACACCAAACCCAGGCCCAGACCTGGCCCGGTAAAATTCATAATATTGAGGCCCAGGCCCGGTCCGGCCCGTTCAGATTAAGCATATAATTATTTTCACAAAATTTTCAATCATTATCCTAGCATATTTACTTGTATACTATAGATGTGAAACAATTAACCAACTATGCTAACCAAAAAACAAAATCCACAGCCACAGCAACAGTGTGTTGCTGTGTAAGTGAACTGCTGGTTAAAATATTTTTGAGCTCTGACCTCGGCTTGTGCGACGCGCGCATAACTTCAAAATTGTCAGGTCCAGGCCCATCCAGAGCCCAGTGATTTCCTTAAAGTTGAGGCTCGGCCCAGGCCCAGCCCAGGCCCAGCCCAGGCCCATGGCGAACTCTTCTACGGAGATGTATCTCCGACTCTGGCACCAAGGAAAATGGGCCGACTCAAGCTCCGAATCCCTGCTTTCGATACTTCAATATAAGGCTATCATTTTGAAGGGATAATGCCACCTCCGAAGGATTTCTAAAAAGCAACTTAAATGAATGGTGGGGATCAACAATCATGTATGCTCAAGCTCAAACTTGCTCATGCAGCACCTAAAGCAGTGTATCGGTGAAGCATTTTGTATTTATTTCTGACTCCAAAACGTTGGTCCCAGCTGTACTCAGTACTAGATTCATGATGGCCGCTCTCATCCAGTTTGGCTGTGGTATTGGCGCCCGCCCAAAGCCGAAGCGTACGAATTCGCCGAGACTTGACCTTGGAAAGTATATCTGTGTTATAAGGTATAGGTCACATAACTCCTACGGTACCAAAGTCGAGCCATAGCAATTCTTGCTGTTTTATTATGAAAGAGGCTAAGGTTGTTGACAATATAATTAACTGCATACGCTTTTTAATTTTAAAGTGCACTGACGGAATGGTGATGTTGAGTTTGCAACATTCAAAAGAAAATAACAGTCCGCAAAGAAGTGATTCTGAATAGTGATGTGGCGATTCCAATTTTACGAATGCTTGTCAAGCATGAGCGGTGCAAATTTATTTTTTTATCTAATGGAGGGAGTTTCGAGAACCAAATTTTGCAGGTGAAATCGGACACGCTTAATCGACCGATACACACCAAAAACTCCATATTGGCCTGCGAGGTGGCAATGTCCCTTTAAGTTCTATGTTATAACAGCTACCAATGGCTGCTGTTTCACGAACTATTGTCGAAGGAGTGTTCAACTACGAATCACTATCTTCACTATGAACGCCATTATTTCAGGCCAGTATCTGTCTCTGAAAGTATGGCATGACTACAAACAAATCAGCAACAGCAGGCCAATTTTAGCTGCTGATATTTCCAGCAAAATTGGAAAGCTTGCTATTGGTGACGTAATGAATTCCGAGAAATTTGCCAAAACAAAAATGGTTCTAAAACCTGTATTACACAAAGTAGACACGTGTTCTTGTTCCTGACAAAATAATACAAATATTCCAGTTTCGGATTTCTGCGCCCGGACTTTGTTTGAGTTTTCGCCAAAACAGCGGTACTGCATTAAAGGGAATGTTTCACCTTTGTATTGGTTTTAAACTGAGCTAGCCATTATCTTTGGCCGTTATTTAAATGTCGAAAATACTAAGGTCATTTTCCCCAAAAACGAAGCCTTTTTAAGCAATTTCATTTATCATTTGCAAAATGAGGTCTAGGCATTAGCCGCCGCTGATTGGCTGACAGCTACTTTGTCAGCCACACTGGCGGATCCAGGGGGGGGGGCGGCAGGGGAAAAAGCCCCCCTCCATCCCACGCTCGACAGGGGCGGAAATAGAAATTAGCCCCCTCCAAAATCCGCTGAAACTGGCGATGAAAATGGGTACCGACTGCGAAAAATAACATTTTGCGACAAAAAACAATCGTTATTTTTGTATTCGTTTCCTCTATTTTGAAGCATTTTGGTATCAGGAGGGAAAGTGGCGCGTGCATATTTGGAAATGTCGAATACAAAATCCAGACCCATCATACTTAAGTAGCCATAAGTCAGCCAAAACTAAAGATATTGCTTTGAAATTCGGTGTGGGTATTGTCCATACTTCGTTCTCCAATATATATTCCCGTTTTTGAACATGTTTGGCAATTTTGATTTGGTGGATTTTTTCTCTCCAATTTGTTTTTCTTCATACAATCATATAAAATATCAAATCATATGAAAAGGCCGGAATATATATATTGGAGAACCAAGTATGGACGATGCCCAAACCAATTGTCAAAGCAATATCTTGAGCGTTGACCGACTTATGACTCCCTAAGAAGTGGCGTAAGCAGAAATTCACAAAGGACCAGGTCATTGCCTTGAGGGGAGCCACCCGATCGACAGGGCCGCCACCAATATTGGCGAAATTTTTCAGGGGGGGGGGCGCCTCTCCTTCCGCACTGTGCTGAAGGAGAGTCACTGGCCGGAGGGGCACCGTCGCTCGCCAAAGAGGAGCAGTCACTAGTCGGAGGGGCGCTGTCACTCGCCGGAGGAGCGCCGTCACTAGCCGGAGAGGCGCCGTCACTCGCCGGACGGCGTGGTCACTGGCAGGAGGGGCGTGGTCACTGGCCGGAGGGGCGATGTCACTGGCCGGAGAGGCGCCGTCTATGGCAGGGGACGCCCTCACTGGCCGGGGGCGCCGTCACTGACCATAAGAGTGCCGTCACTGGCCGGAGGAGCGTCCTCACAGGCCGGAGTGGCGCCGTCACTGGCCAGATGGGCGTCGTGACTGATCGGAGGGGCGCAGCTTCGCATGGGCGCCTCGGGTCAAAAGGACCGGGTCATGAACTGCATGACCTGATAGTTGATACTCGGTACGCCACTGTCCCTAAGTAAGGGCCTTTACTTTATATTCGACATTTCCAAATATCGTGGCGGGTCTGGCGCTATTTTCGATCTGGAGCGATTCCTGCAACCAACGTAAGTTAAAAAAACGTCGCGTTTTGGCGCCAAAGTTTATAGCGCTGAATAGCGTGCGGGAACGCATTTCGACAGTATTCGAGGAATTGTGACTGGGACTTGGGTATCGTTGTTTTCCTTTTCCCTGTAAACATGTAGCCAAATAAAATTCACACTTTGTGAATGTGTAGGTAAAGTTAATATTTTTGATTGTCAAGGTTATTTTAAATTACCATAGCTTGGGAGTACTTTGGCCTCAGGTCATATCCAGACTCAAGTAATTTCAGGTACCAATCTTAAATCTGACACCCATTTTGCACCATGCTTAGGTACTTATCCCGGTGCATTTTATGGGTGCTATGAGTAGAGGTCTCACAGTTTTTAGAATTTCCAACTAGTCAAGATCAGACTCAGCATGAACTCAGCTACACAAAGAAAAATGTTTGAAAGCGACAGAAGAGGTAAAATTGGGTTTGTCTGGTTTGTACCACTGGCGAATCCAGCGGAGTGGGGGCATTAGGGGCAAATACCCCCCCACACAGGAGCATGGCGGGCATTCAATACAAGGATGTCCCCCGCCCCGCGTGTTCCTGCATTGGCTGTAAGAAGTGATCATTAGGAAGAAGGAAAAATATCTCCCCGGTCAATGACTTTCTCTTTTAGAACCCGACACCACCTCCCCCCCCCCCCTCCTCCCCCGGTCAACAACTTTTCGTTGCTGAAGCGGAGCGAAATTTTATCTCCTCCCCATTCTCGGACCCTAGATCCGCCAGTGGGACTCAGCCAATCCCACTTTGCCAGCCAATCAGCGGCGGTCTATAGCTCAATAATGACGTCAGCATCCCAAATTTTAAACCTTAATTTGTATAAAGTTAAGTAACTTTTTGAGATAAAAAAATATCACCATCGTTTTCAGCAGCACTTACTTCATATTTTAGACTACAACCAGCGTATATTTGACACTTTTCAGAAAGGTGAAACATTCCCTTTAGGAATGAACATGCCACAAATCCGTTCTGATGCCATTTTGATCCAAAGATAAAACCCATCACATGACATATGCCGAAAGGGGAGACAGCTGTCGCCCGCGAGACAGCCGGCACTGCAGCTATTCTTTTGCCTCGTCTTCTTTCACGAGCACGGTCAAACTGTCCGGCGGCGCATTTTTTCCTCGCCGCCGTCGTAGCGCCGTCCACAATGCCGGTCCGGCTGCGGACAGCTCGCTGGAAATTTGTCAGCGGCGCTCGTCAGCAGCCGACAGGTATGCGGCTCCCCGCCTTCGAGTGTCAATATGATGGGAGATTTTTCTGGCCGCCCTGACAGCCGGCGTAATTGCAGGCGACACTGCCGCCGCCGCCGCCGCCGCCGCCGCCGCCGCCGCTGCAGCCGCCGCAGCGCCGCCGCTGAGCGGAATCACCTTGAGCGCTGACGTCACCGGGCCGCAGAGACAATGGATGTGTCGGCCGGGCGGGGAGACGAGAGACGGGAGACGGAGGTGTGCGGAGACGACGTCGTGACGAACCGGATCTTACCGGACCGAGTACTGCACATGCGTGATTTCTCCGTAGCGGGAGTGGTAAAAAGTAACCACACAACAATGCCGGAACAGAATGACGAGCAGGGGAGAACTCTGCGAACCGCACATACCTTTGGGATCGGGCTATCATCAGTCGCTGGCCTCGTGCAGGGCACCGACATTTTTCGACATGGGTGTGTCGGCAAACGTTTGAAGTAATTAGCATGGGAAGTCTTAATCAAACATGTAATACGGCGGTATCCGTTCCACCATCTGCCGCTGCATCTATTTAATCTTCACCATCAGCACCTGGCCACCTGTCCAGCCGTAATCTGATGGTCCAATTAAGCTGAAGAGCGGTAGCACGGAGCTGTGTGACCTTTGTGGCTCATCCACGCGCACACTGGTCCCCAGCGAGTGTTTCAGAGTCATCCACACTGGGTGACAACAGAGGTGCACTATGTCGTCCCATTCAGAAGTGCACTATGCTGTCCCATTCATTCAAATACAGTACAGACGATCACACCTCCAAATGAGATCTAAAACACGATCGTAAGGCTTCTCGAAGTCGATCTGCATATATATTCATATGTATATTTATTGAGTCATCTTGGATCAAGGAGCATCCACCATCTCACATTCACAACAGAGCCCCGTAGAGCAGAACACCGTAGGTTCTCTTGGATGGTACTTTGAGTAATTTTGGGATTCACCTTAGCGTAGTGGACGTTTGAAGACAAATGCATTACCTTAACTCATGGTTCGAATTTGTTCCTGGTCATACCCATTTATTTACGGTTCGTCCGCTCTTAATGCAACTGGCTGGGTATTGGTTGCTAATACAACTGGTAGCTGAACTTCTTTTGGTCAAGCACATTTTGTGAGGCAATTTTTGCCTCTCGTTAAACCTCTCGAATGGTTTAGAAGGTTTACGATTGCAGCGGGCGGGCGACCGGTGTGAAGGGTCATACAGATGGCAGCACAGTAGGGGCAGGCGGGGCACGCTGAAATCTGAGCGTTCTCAGACACATTCTAGATACAAATGTTATCAGCTATCTGCTTAAAGAACTACATTAGCGCCGGTCCTCGGGTTATCAAATGGTGACCCATTAACACATTACGAATCGTCACTGTGTGGTGTGTTGGCGCATTACAGGAAGCTCACTGTTGAGTTGTTGGTTGGCGCGTTGTGTCTCGACATAATATACGCTTCCTGTAATGCGCTAATCACTCATATCGAATCAGGCCGAAATGGAGATGTCTAAGAAAAAAAACGCTCTCATATATTCTGCTTTCATTAGGATAAATCGCCTCTGCGTTTTGAATAATACGTAATTTTCGTACGACAAGAGTCATTAATGAACGTCTTCGCCTAGTTTCGTCTAGTCTCACTAAAGATAACCCTAACTTCCTTGAAGCCGTGTGGAAAAAAACAATTATGTGTCACTGTCAGCAAAACCACAAACAAGAAACGTGCTGCTCCCATCATGCGTGCAGATAAATTCTTAATGGGGTTGGGACCAATTTGTAAGGTACCAATATGTTGGGCTCATAAAAACAAGGATAATGTTTCATAATAGCCGTTTTCACGAAGGATTATTGCGCTGACAAGTTTCTGAAAGATTCTAAAAGTTTTCAAGAACTATACAACTTTACATGCGATTTTTGGCTAGTCCCTCATAATTTTTGTATATGTTGGTAAGAATGTAATATGTTGACAAAATTGCGGTTTGGTGGTAATAAGCAAGATAAGTATTGGCATAATCTTCCTGAAAAGTTTCAGTAAACGTAATAGTTCAGAGCCTGAGTCGTTTTAAAACCCTCGCCAGTGCAGGGGGAGGGGTGATGCCACTCCCTCTCGGTTTTTCGGGAATAACTCGCGTAAATATCAACCAATTGCGATGAACCTTTCAGCACATGACCCGTGACATTTAACCTGCTTTTCAAGGTCATGCCAGGCGCAACTGGCGTCCCGTAGTATTGATCCTTGTAACATGTGCAGTTTCATAGTGTTTGTTGTTCAGGAGCATATGCACAGGTGTTTCCAGGTGACAGTTGTAGTTTCCCTTGAGATTGTGACCTCGATTGACCTTTTCAGGGGTCAACCGAGGTCACTAACCCTTGATTACCTCATATTACTTTTTTGGCTTCTGGCAGTTTCTAGGACATTTTGTAACGCTGATTTCAAATATGGGATCCATTTTACATAATTATATGTTCCACTGGGGTCATGCACCCCAACAGGTCAACCGAAGTCACTGACCTCAAATGACCTGACATGACCTGACATGACCTTTTTGTAATTTGGGAGTTTCTAGGACATATTGTGACGCTGATTTAAAATGTGGAACCCATTTAACATAATTATATGCTCATTCGCGATTCTAGCTCGATTAAATTCAATTTATACGCATTTACAATTTGGTTGAACTTTGGGTCATTGACATGACCTCAGAGATCAGAGACCTCAGAGACCTAGGACATTAAAATCGAGTATTAATGGTTTTCTCTAGTGACAAGCAACACGCTCGTCTTTGAATCGAAGCTCTAGCCCAACTAGGGGCGAAACGCTAAGGGGGAGGGGTCGTACCCCCCCCCCCCCCCCCCCCCTGCACGGTCACGCACTGATCGGACGCTGCACGGGGGAGGGTTACGAAGTAACCGCACGAGCTTGCAGCGCGAGTTGCAGTAATTTCTTAAAACGACGAGGCCCAAGGATATTCATTTCCAGCGATTTCCAGCGAGTGCTGTACCTAAGTATTTTACGAATTTCGAGTTATGATTAAAGGCATGATTGTTTTTAACCCTCGCCCTACGGGGGGGGGGCTGACAGGCCCCTCTTGAGGTTTTTCTTGAATAGCTTTTTACACGTTCGGCGCATCTTGCTAAAACTTTCGGTAGCTGAGTTTACAACAATTATACGTATGCTGTAAAAATTTAGTTGAAATTAGTTTGGTAGTTTGGGTGATAATCATGTTTTGATGACGTCATGTCGGTGGAAAAAATATAAATATTTGAAAAATGGTAGAAAACAGAGTTTTAAAGGAAATTGCAAACGCAATACACCACAGATATAAAATGGCATTCTCTTTAAAATGGCAGTCTAGGATTTTCCAAATTTGGGGTTTTTGACCCCTAAAATAAAAAAGAAGATTTTTGGAAAAATCCCCACAAAATCAAAAATTTCAAATATGTAGAAAAAACGGAATAATTGTGAGAGAACTGAGTATGGACAATACCCATACCAAATTTCAAAGCAATATCTTCATTTTTGACTGAGTGATGGCTCCCTAAGTGTAATACACTGATGACGTCATATTTTTAATAACTTATTTTGACTTTTTTTGACAAGATACGGACAAATAATTGCATTTTCTGTATTTCTGAGCCAAAACTGGTCTAGGAAGATGCCTTTTTATTTACATTTATCAATTTCTAATTTTGAGGTTTTCTGAAGAGCAAAATCGCTGTTCGCGTGTGGTAAATCCGAGGTCATTCACTTGACCTGGAAGGTCACCCGTTGACCTTAAACCTAAAAATGACATACTGTTAGATTATTCTCATGACAGGCAACATGCTGATTCTTACCGCATTGCTCTAAGTTGCTTGGTTTGAAAGTTAACAGGGGGGGGGGGGGTGGGGCTGTCAGGCCGTAGGGCGAAGGTGCAAAAAGCTCCCGTAGGGCGAGGGTTAATTAACTTGCTATTAGCTCCATTCAATATCTCTTTTCCTGAAAGTGGGGCATACTTTATCATTGTAGGGGAGAGTGGGATAAGTTGTATCGTGGGCAAGTTGAAACAAGGCGATTTGCTCCAAAACTATCCAACCGATGGCGTTAGTGATGCGATGGAATAAGACGCCTCGCCTTCGCCACCTTTTCTGGTGGCGATGTCTGCGCCCTAGGTGGACACTGGACGCACGCGTTTCCGGGTGAGTCATGATGTTTTTTTTAGGACCGTTGGAAACAATAAGGTTGAACGAAAAAATGCGTTTTCGGTAATGCAAATCGGTAGGATCTCGGTTATTAAAATAAAATAATTGAGGGTTGGCCTTAAGCTTTCTCTCACAGGAATGAACAAATATCCCCTATCTAACTATCCCCCTGGGGTGGGGATAGTTGTATCACAACTTGACGCATCAGTGGTAGGTACAGCTTGCCCGAATAAGTCATGTGGTATTAGTGGAAAGTGGGGAGAATTTCATTTTTTTTTTAGAAGTTCGACTTTGAAAGGACATTGCTCGCAAAGTATCACGCCAATGCCTTTGCTCCTGAAACTTGTATCTATTTTCATACAGCAAGACGACACATTCCACAACAAACTTGTCTCTGTCGCAATCACATAATCCTACCTTTGTTGAAAGCCTCCTGAATACCGTCTGAGTTGTGATCGAGCTGGAGAAAAGCCAGCTGCTGGTGCTGGGCCGATTTAATTAAGTTGTGGGTTAGTATTCAACCTTGGAATGTGCAACAGTAATTCAAGAGAGGTTGGCACCGGGACCCGCAGTTGCTATGGTACACACTAGGGTCCGGCTTATTTTCTCCTCTAGCGTATGTTTTACGGAGAATTAAGAAACGACCATATGTGCATTCAAACCGCATTACTCAGACCTTCAAATTGATATATTGACGCATTGGCTCACCATATCTATTGCCTGCTTTTAACCCGGCATTAACTGGGGTCTCAGCCGAACGTCATTGACGCCCCCTGGTTATCTTCCGTGTGGGGGTAAACGCCCCCTGGTTATCTTCCGAACCAATGATCGCAGCGAGACGCGCAAGGCGGCATTCGAAAGCTCTCAATGAGACGAATCTAAACCATGCTCAAACATTTTAAAGTGAGGTCAAATGTCAGTTCAAAGGTCAGGTCAAAGGTCAAAGTCGCCGTATTTGAGTTTACGAGCCATACTTTCCATCCAAAGCCTTCGATTACGACCATGATCACCCAAAGTGCTACCAATGGTATGATACACATCCCACATGAGCTAAAGTGAGATTGTTGGCCAAGGTCAAGGTCAAGGTCAGGTCACACAAGGTCACTATGCTAAAAAATATACGAAAGTCATGCAACGCATGTTTTATGAGTTGTTTTATGATTGTCCACGTATAATTCGATAATGATAGTCATTTTACCAACTGACTTCATTTACGTGAAGTTAATGTCAAGTTCAGGTCAAGTTCAGGTCAATGAAGGTCAAAATTTTTAATGAATAAATCCAAATAAAAAAGGTATGTTTCTAGATCAGTTTTGTCTCCTAAATACAGTGGTACCATTTATTTGTCTGTATCTGGTCAATACAAGCCACACAACTCAATTTTTAAATATGACGTCATGAGTTACCAATACTTTATATGCCATAAGTCGGTCAAAAATGGTGATATTATTCTGAAATTTTGTATGGTAGTTTCCCATATGTAGTTCTCCGACATATATTCCGGCTTTTTTAATATCTTTGAAAAATTAGATTTTGTAGACATTTTCCCCAAAAACGTTTTTGCATTTTGGGGGTCAAAAACCAAAATTTGCACAGATCCGAGATGGCCATGTTGTAGCCCTTGTCATTTTCTAACTTCTTTTGTTTTCGGATTGCATTTTGCTCAAAATATGACATTTGTACGGTCTGTTACATTTTAGCTGATTTTGGTGTAAAACTCGTGTGTAGTAACGTCACTAAATTCGCTACAACTAAAACAAAAATAGACGAAATTTCTTTATTTTTTCACAGAAGACGTAAACGTGATTTCGAAGAAAGTATCCGAAGTTTCACGTTGATAGCGCTATTAGTTCCTGAGTTATTACGAACATACATCAAGGGGAGGGGGGGGGGGGCGTTAAACGCCCCCAGTCAATGGCGGGTTAAGCAAAAATCCGATTTTAGCGCTTTGCGGTGGTAAAAACAGATTTTTGCTTAAAATAAGCCAATTCGATGGTGAGCCAATGCGTCAATATATCAATTTGAAGCTCTCAGTAATGCGGGTTGAATGCATATATGGTCGCTTCTTAATTCGCTACGATATCGTACAACATACCTCACTAGTGGGGAATATCGTATCAAGTGAAGTGGGCCTATTCAACCCGCAGTACAAGATAAACCAAGAAACATAGCCAGAGACGCTGGTGGGGTGATATAGACAAATGTTTGAGCTTCGCATTGGTATATGAGCGGCTCCTCTGCTGGCCATATGAAGCGAGAAAATGAGGGCAGAGTAAAAACGGATACCACTCACCCCAATCTCCCCTAAATGCAGGGGCGGATCCGGGGGAGGAAGGGGCCATGGACCCCCAAAGGTCCTGAAACTATGATTTGCCCCCCCCCCAAAAAAAAACGTTCTGACGTACAGTGGCTGACGGCGCGCTCTACACCCCCGGTCAACAACTTGTCGATGACGGTTGACGTCCCGCTACCCCCCCCTCCGCTCAACAACTTTTTTAAATACGCCACTGGATTTGCCCCCTCCCTAAAAAACCACGGTTAGATCCGCCCTTACCTAAATGCCTGCAGTGTTATTCAAGGACGCATCACCACCATATCACATGAGTTCGTGCACTCAATTCTCACCTCTATCTTGATGAAAAGTAACAACGATAGTGTAATATATTTTGCAGGTGATGATTGGCATTGACACCATCTTTCAGGTGTTCAAAACTAGCTTCTGATCAGGGTGTAATTAATGCATATATAAATTCCTTTGTAGCTAAGAGTCAAATCATCTGAAAATTCACTGCCATGAAAATTTATGTGTTCCATTCAATCATAAAAACATCGAGTAAATCTTGCATGTAATGATTTAATTTTAACATCCATCAAATGAAGAAAAGAACATGGTTTAAGAGCAGAGGCCGAAAGTCAATCAGTCTAAGGGTAGTAAGTAGTCAACAGCACATCACCTTTTTTGCTTGCATAGCAACAACTTGATACTTATGGCAAATTTCCTATATTTCTTTCCGGTAGGTGATTTTATCACTCTCTGATGTACAAATAACATCGGCACAGAGTTTTGAACGTCTTTGTAGCAAACATAACCCCGGCTGGGATCATAATGGTTATCTTCATAGGTCAAATGGTTCGAAATCTTGCATCTCTATTTCTGAAGCACAATTAAAGGGAATGTTTCACCTTTCTGAAAGTTGTCAAATATACGCTGGTTGTAGTCGAAAATATGAAGTAAGTGCTGCTGAAAACGATGGTGATATTTTTTCTCTCGAAAAGTCACTTAACTTTATACATATTAAAGTTGTAAATTTGGGATGATGACGTCAATATTGAGCTATGGACCGCCGCTGATTGGCTGACAAAGTGGAATTGGCTAAAACAAAGTGTCTGTCAGCCAATCAGCTGTGGTACTAGCATAGACCTCATTTTACAAATGAAAAATTTAATTGCTTAAAAACGGCTAAGTTTTGGGGACAATGGCCTTAGTATTTTCGACATTTCAATAACGGCCAAAGATAATGGCTATCTCAGTTCAAACCAATACAAAGGGGAAACATTCCCTTTAAGGAAATATGCTTATAATACATACATTAACTGTATTCAATAAGAAATAAACTCAACGTTATCACAAAAAGTGCAACGGTAAATGAAAGCTTTGAATGGTCTCATTTTTTGCGGGTTCGTGTCCTTCGTACCGCTCAGAGCTTCCGTTGGTCCGGCCATACAAACCAATAGCGGTTCTATATCCTGGTAACCCTTTCATTCCAGTGACATTTTGATTGCGTCAATTTATGGGTTTCCTATTGTCGGCGAAAACCGAAAGTTTTTTTGGTCACGACTCGGGCATTTGGTTGACTTATGAGCACCTGCACTAGCCAAGACAAGCCAAAGCTCCCGCTACCTGCGTGGCCACGTTTATGCGTCCATTTTATTACCCGCGGTGTTCGTTTTACCGCAGCTGCGTGTCCGCTGGACGGTGTTGGTACTGCTGCCGCCGCCGAGCAGCATATGTACGATGCCATCCGTCACACGCAACAACACGACGCAACATCTAGAACAACATCCTTCATCTAGATAGCTCACATTAAAATTAAGAACATTATTGTGTTTATTCTCCAACTTTGTTTCTACCTTTGTCCCTCTTCTCTGATATGTATTATCTATCGGCATTGACAATATCAACTAATGCCTGTTATTGTAGTGCCAAGAAAGTGCTATGTCCACCTGAGCTGTTAGCACACCGCTCGAGCACCTCAATTATTCAGCCGCCAATACTCGTTGTGTGTCACAACGCGCCGCGAAATAGCCCCACTCCATCCATCCGCTCCCCTCCACCCCCGCTCCCGCCCCCGCCCCCGCCCCGCTCCCCTCCGTCCGTCTGTTTCGGCGGCATCCGCGCCTGCTCTGCTCCCCCTCCACCCTGCTCCCGCTCCCGCCCCCGCCCCGCTCCCCTCCGTCCGTCTCTTTCGGCGGCATCCGCGCCTGCTCTGCTCCCCCTCCACCCCGCTCCCGCCCTCGCCCCCGCCCCCGCCCCGCTCCCCTCCGTCCGTCTCTTTCGGCGGCATCCGCGCCTGCTCTGCTCCCCCTCCACCCCGCTCCCGCCCTCGCCCCCGCCCCCGCCCCGCTCCCCTCCGTCCGTCTCTTTCGGCGGCATCCGCGCCTGCTCTGCTCCCCCTCCACCCCGCTCCCGCCCTCGCCCCCGCCCCCGCCCCGCTCCCCTCCGTCCGTCTCTTTCGGCGGCATCCGCGCCTGCTCTGCTCCCCCTCCACCCCGCTCCCGCCCTCGCCCCCGCCCCCGCCCCGCTCCCCGCCGTCCGTCTCTTTCGGCGGCATCCGCGCCTGCTCTGCTCGCTCGGACGCCCACGTATCACGGTGAAAGCCGGCGACTAGTTTTTCGCCGGTGCGCGGCGCGGTAGGTAAACGCTTTTTGCTGTCCGCGGGGTGATACGGGCCTCGATAACGTGGCTCCAGAGATCACCCGTCGTAGGCCGTGCGGGCCTGACGCACGGGGTGGTATGTGACGGGTGTGTCACGGACGTGACGGGTGTGACGGAGGGGTGGTATGTGACGGGTGTGACGGATGTGACGGGTGTGATGGGTGTGACGCACGGGGTGGTATGTGATGGGTGTGTGTCGGACGTGACGTGTGCGTGACGGGTGTGTGTCGGACGTGACGTGTGCGTGACGGGTGCGGCGGACAGGGTTGTATGTGACTGGTGTGACGGATGTGACGGGTGTGACGGACGGGTGGTATGCGACGTGTGTGATGGACAGGGTGGTATGCGATATGTGCTACGGGTGTGACGGACGTGGCGGGTGAGACGAACGTGACGGGTGTGTGACGGACGTGACGGTTGTGTGACGGGCGGGGTGGTATGTGACGGCTGTGATGGACGGGGTAGTATTTGGCAGATATGACAGACGGAGACAAGTGTTGCGGGCAAGACGAACTGAATGGGGCCGTTAGCGTAGGATGCAAAATGACAACACGCGTCATCGTGTTGTCTGCATTTGTAAGCCCACATGCACTGTGACGGCAATTTACACGACACTCAGTTTTTCTCAGATAATTGTATTGATAAGAATATCGTTAGGCATACCCGTCTGCAAACCAGATATACTACTTATGGTGCGCCGCTTGTGGTGACCGCAGCTCCTGTGCGAACCACAGCAGGATCGCCGCTTGTGGTGACCGCAGCTCCTGTGCGAACCACAGCAGGATCGCCGCTTGTGGTGACCGCAGCTCCTGTGCGAACCACAGCAGGATCGCCGCTTGTGGTGACCGCAGCTCCCGTGCGAACCACAGCAGGATCGCCGCTTGTGGTGACCGCAGCTCCTGTGCAGCAGGATCCGGCGACCACAGCAGGATCGCCGCTGAGATGCCGTCAGAGCTGACAGCTGACATTTGACAGAGCTGACAGCTGACATCTGACAGCTGATATCTGACATCTGACAGCTGATATATGACATCTGACAGCTGACAGCTGACATATGACAGCTGACATGACATCTGTCATATGACAGCTGACAGCTGACAGCTGACATCTAACAGTTGATAGATGACGGCTGTCAGTTGACATATGACATGTGGCATGTGACGGTTGACAGGTAACAGGGCCCGGCTCGGCTGACACTTGACAGGTACTGGGCGTGGCGTGCTGACGGCTCGACACTAATCCCCCTATCGGCCGTCTAATGTGCTGAGTGCCCGGCAGACCGACCGACCCCGTCCGACGACCTGCAAAGTGCAGAGGCAGAGGCGGTAGGACAGGAGTGCCGACCACAGCGTGGCGACCGACCCGCTCTGTCGCCCTGCAGAAGGCAGGAGGACGGACCGCTGGCCACAGCGTGGCGACCGACCCGCTCTGTCGCCCTGCAGAAGGCAGGAGGACAGACCGCTGGCCACAATGAGCAGTGTGCGCTGGGGACAGCAGGCGCCTCGACCTGAAAATAGACCAGACTTTGTCCTCTGCCCTGTGTGACTGATATCCCCTTTACTAACACCGTGAACGAATGTGGAATATTGGTACGTGACTGGGAGGCAGTCTTTTGCTGTTTTCAGCAATGATTACTTTCCGCCTTCTTTTGTATCACCACATCTAACACTCAAACTACCTGTCTTCATATGTTTGTGCATGTTTGTTTCCATTTCTTAGCTGGGAGTGCCGCGACATTTTCTCTTCTGTTCCCTAGTGTTAATGCAAGGTGTCGAGCGTCGTGTTGGGATCGATGACCTACACTCCTGGTCACCTATTAATGGGCGGCGGAGAATTACACACAACAAATATGCTCCGAACAAAACACGGCAGGATGTCACGTTGGGAACGATGCTACGTAGCCAGGTGTACAGTTATGAGTCGGGTTAAAGGGAAATAATGACCTTTTCCCACTAAAATGGAGTTAGCACTTGAAATCGCCAGACGAGATCAAAATATATTGTAAATTCATCACATTTTGCATGAAAACTGTCCTACCGAAAGATATTTCAAGTTAAAGTTGATAAGCGTTCCACACTTTTAACGGCCGGTACTTGCACTATTTCTGACCTTTTGCCAAGTACTTTTGGTCCTCATCAAACTGCGGGCTTTTCCCGTATTGCTTTTTTACGCAATGGAGTGGAAAATATATTGTGCGTTCTGCTTGTTGTGATTATATGCCCGGCGATCTTCTAAAACTAACAGCGATTGGAAAAAGTGGCAATAAAATCGGAAGCTCATCGATGCACATCAACGCGGCATAGTTAGTGGTTGCGACCCTCAATTTTTGAAAATCGATTCATTTGTTTTCAACATTAGGAGTTGTGTATAGTTTGTCCGTGGCTGTATATAACACTATGCTTTATTCTATCATGAAAAATAATAACTTTCCCAAAAAACTAACGAACAATAATACAAAACTGGCAATTAAATCAGAAGCTCATCGATGCACATCGACGGCGACCTATTTAGCGTCGGCGATTTGTTTACAAAGTCATTGTCATGCTTCTCGGCGCACTTAACCATCTCGGCGCACTTGGCGAGTTGTTCCTGATTAGTATACCCAAGTCCCGTGGCAGGCTTTGTTAATGACGTCACTGGTGCCATTCTTGTGTAGCATTGCAAAATATATCTGATTTCGAGTTGAAAGCTAATTAAAGACGTATTCAAATTATTGTTTTTAAGTTTGAATTTTCTTGTTAATCATTATTAAAGGTATTTTATCACTGTATTTCATAGTAGTTGACACTTCAGAAACTTGTGACGTAATAATATTGTATCCAATATGCATTTCCCTCACCTTTTGCTATTGTGGCGCAGTGCCGAGTGCTTTGCGAATACTAGCTTGCCTGGGGTTCAATTCATTCCGCTCTTATTTTATTCGAGTTGGTATAGTTTGCATGTTGTTGTTATTCATGACTTATACTGATAGTCAGTCATGCATCACGGATGCTTCACGGATTGCTTCACGGATCAGAGCGCTGCTCGAACGCACGCTAGTAGCGCTTTCGTTCTCCATGGCAACCAGGCGTGAGCCAATGAAAAGCCAGAACGTATTCCCTTTCTGGCTTTTGATTGGCTGACGCCTGGTTGCCATGGAGAACGAAAGCGCTACTAGCGGGTGTCCGAGCAGCGCTCAGTTTGATCGGAAATGTCACAGAGCCTCCACAAATGCCGCACTCGATGTTAACAATGGTAGGGAAGGACGAATTTGTCAATGACCTTCATGAAGTACACAAGGTACTTGTTTTGTATTTTTTTCCAAACTTACAACTTTGAATTTGGGAATAATTTTATTTAATTCTTAAATTTAAATAAAATAATTTTAAAAACATAACGGTAGCCTAATAAATTGTTGCTAACAAAATCAAAAGGTCATTATTTCCCTTTAAATGAAGCAGCTCGAGTGGGCAGTGATTACTTGGTAAACGCGTCTCGATCTTGTGCTCGGACTGGTTATAAGCCCTGGATATTTTGTGAGTTAATTGATCAGAGATATTTCATGCTTTCACAAAGTGAATATTTGGTACTTAAAGTTGTGTTTTAGATTGCGTAATACTTGAATGGAGAGCGCGCAGCAAAAGTCTTCAAAACCCAAATTCGGCGTCATGATCACGTGATCGGGCACACACCATTCTTAGAAGTTATCATTCTTATATTTTCACCTTTCCTTTTCATAGAACGTGTGAGAACGTCTGCCAATGCATCGGTGATGGAACACTAGGCTCCATCCCAGGAAATTTAGAGCGTGCTTTGTATGTCATGCTCAACACATCTACAACCCTGCAAGGTGCATACCTACACCTCCAGGAACTGCTGTCCCGGAACCCGACCGGCACAGGGCCGATTGCACACTGACCACTACTGGGCAAACACTGTCCCGGAACCAGACCGGCACAGGGCCGATTGCCCAGTTTGCAAACTGACCACTACTGGACAAACACTGTCCCGGAACCAGACCGGCACAGGGCCGATCGCCTCGTCTGCACACTGACCAGTGACCACTACTGGGCAAACATTGGCAGTTGGCAGTTGGCACCCACTTGGCATTCGACAGAGCGTTTGCCAGTCAGAAATCCATTCTCCGGAAGAGTCTCAGACTCTGCCACACTGCATTGGGTCTTGTCCACTGGTCAGTCATCGGCGGTAGCTATTTCGGGGGGGGGGGGGGAATAACAGGGCCATATACCGCATTTCTGTCATTTCCCAACCTAGAGCTAGCGTTTGATCTTTTACCAGTCTCTGCATACATACTTTCATCAATAACCAGATTCTTGGTTCAATGCCTGCTATCGCAACGCACCGAGCGGCAGTGTGATCCTCGAGTTTCGTACCAGATGCAGCTATGTATCACTCCTTTTACACCATCGGTGCACATATCTGGACGGGTTTACTGCGCCAAAAATTACTTAACCGCACGAAAACATGGATGGGGAAATACGTCTGATAGGGGATTAAGTTATATACCAGAATGCCATTTTATGGCCTCCCACAATACTCGCTTATATCACTTATGTTCTGACCCGCAACGACACAGAGTATCAGTGCCTTTTTCACCAAAACCGGCACGTAACCAGGGAGCAGAACATTTCGAACTTTTTTCAGAACACGGTCGCGTGTTGGTAAAATAATGCAACAATTGGTGCATTCGAGCGAAGAAAATGGTAGCGACCTCGTAAGACTGAATTCCAGTAGCACTATACATGGTACTTTATCATGATTACACCATGGGAACATACACGGAAACAAGAGCCATCAGGCTTCTGATAAAAACTCCTGCAGGCGAGGGATAATCACAGCAGGGTAGTCCCTTACTGGAACTGCTGTATGGACGGCCATGCTTGTCGCGCTGGCTCGGGTAACTGTGGGAGGTGCACGGACCGTGGGCTCTGCACACAGCACAGTTACCCAGCCGGGCTCGTATGTATCTACACTGGTGCACACTGCACACAGAAGCGACGGTGTGAACGCGTTGTGCAACAGGAGAGAGGCAGAGCGGACTGACAATGTTCCGTCATTTTCGTTTTTTTTCTTCAGACAAAGATACAAATGACTTCTTCCGGAACGATCCTAGCGATAGCAGTGCCTCAGTCACAGACCACGCTTTTGCCAGGCCATTGCGCGACACGTTGTCGTATGTGCGCATCACATCATCAGCTGGTGATGAGTAGGTCCCTGCAGATTACCTTAATTCGATCCAAACTTCATTGTCGTACGTAGGATAACGACGTACGTATAGTTGCTCGCGGGGAACTCAGACTTACTACACTGGCTGTTTCGGCATGTTCTGTTGTAGCCCTGTCAAGATTTTGCAGAACAGTCGGCAACACACGACTTGGATTTCATGTCGAACACTGCCTGCGCACGCTCTTTTATTGTCGCGAATGTCACCATTTATGTTCACCTCATTACCGCCGACTGGTTCCGGAGGACTCCAGACTCCAGTGCAGACGCCGGCGGAAAGTGTGCCTTGCGGGAGCATTAGGGAAGCGGCCAATGTGTCAAGGGTGCCAGATGAAACCGCAGCTTCGGCGAAAAATCCGAGAAGCTACGGCTGCGCCGGGGTGAGGTCATTCACGAATTTCCAGACAGCCCGCTGTGCCTGGCCATTAATCACTGGCGGATAACCAGCGACGGCTCCCGGCGCCGCGGATTACCTACCAGTGCAGGAAGGACAGTTCCCTGCGGTCACCAAGCTGCCTGATCAAACCAATCCACTGCAGACCGGTGTAAGCCGGCGTGATCGCACCTAATAAGTTTACACGTCTGGCGGAGACCCTGAGTTGCGGTTAGGTCCTGAACCTCATTCGGACATGGTTATTGACATGACACGCATTTGCGCAATTTGCCACGAGATCATTCAAACATTCTCTTAATTTAGGTAAACTTAAGAGTTATTATTAACTTTTCCTCAGGTTATTAGGATATTGATGTAGATTTTTGCAGAGTTATCAAGAGGATTATTACTTTATATATTACTTTATATATTATATTATATTGTAATATATAAAGTAATAATCTTCTTGATAACTCTGCAAAAAAAACTACATAAATATTCTCTTAACTTGTTTTGTATTTTTTATTATTTCTTTTTAACAATAAATTTATACTATGTTTGCCAGGCTATATCGACGTGAGGGTAACTCACCTCTGAGAAGAGTTGGATATGTGTACCCGTGCTGCCCTGATCATGTAATTCCAGACAATCGGCGGATGCTCACATGGAAAAACAACTTTACGCACCGTAAGGATACAGACGGTCGTCCGATCAGCCGACCTTATCTGGCCGCAGTGACTTCTACCACTGGCCACAGGAATTCAGAATCAGGGATAAATAGTTAGGACTTGTTTGAGCTTAAGACCAAGGCCACTTGCATAACCAACCATCCATGGAGATGAAGTGTTATTAGTTCGCCACTGAGATGATTATAAATAGAAAATCGTTATTAGAAACCCGTCCTTCCATACTTTTTTAAACCTAGCTACGGCTGAATAGATTACATGCGCACAAAGAAGTTATTGTTGAAACTGATATTGAAAACAAGAATGTGATTCCAGATTCTGACCTATTGAGCTTCGATATATGCAATATGCATGTACTGCTCGGACTTATTTATTTTCTGTCCATGTTGCTTAACATTTTTTCATGACAATGTGACTTCGAGCATTGTTCTTATAGATAAAGTTATGCCTATACTTGATTGAATTAAAGACCTCATACGCGTAGCCAAGTTGCGGCAGTCTATTCCAACTCATCTTCCCATTCTGGCAGCCAGCTCACTCGGCTTACTCAGCGGTCGGCCTTGTGTGAGTGGTGTGCGCGTGGCGCTGAGAATCTTCGCAGCGGCCGACGGAAAAGGTAGCGCCACAGTTCGCTCTGACGACACGATCTGACCTTGGTCAGAATGACGCTCCTGGAAAGACCTCCACGAAAAACCGTCGGACATACTCAATAGGGAAAAATCACCCGTTCTTGTGCGCTACTGTGCTACGGTGCAGCCGGGACCGAGTCCCGCGTGCCGGCGCCTTGTAGGACATGTCCGCTTCGCAAAAGATCTCGGCTCACAAATCCACGTGATGATGATCAACTAGCGCCTTGTGGTTTCTTGTCGGTGCGCTATTTTTGGTACCCGACGCTGAGCTGTCTCACGACCGGCTACTGTCTGCTGTCCAGATATGTGATAGATGCCGAGAACAAAGCTCAGGACGTTAAGTGCATGTTCATGTGTTGGCTACATGACCTGATCCGAGGGACGCCCAGAGCGATCACAGGAAGATGACCTAATCGGAGTTCCTGGACCGGTAGGCTCCAGCCTGGGTCCATGTCGCGGAGGCGCCTTGTGGTGGTGTTCCTGGGATTATTCTGGCTGTCCGAACCGATAGTGACCGATGCTATTTCCTAGTCGATGTCAGTAACTGGAAATCGGTCCACGGTCATGCGGTCAGCGTGTGCGACGGCGACGACATCTTGGGCAAGTATGAAGGCAAGGATGGGTACAACACAAAAGAAAGCATTACACACTTGCGTGTAGTTAGGCCTGTCTATGTTTAGTCCAGCGGTAGAAACGTTCTAGTTCCAGATGTTCAGTCGCGTTGATGTTGCTCCCGCATTGTAATGTCCCGGTTGATATTTTGTTTTCACTAACCCTGACGTTTTGTCTGTAGTTGCTCTTTGTCTCTGACATAGATGATCTGCGGCCAGTGCAGTAACTAGAAGCAGGTCAGATGTCATCAGGTTCTTAGCAAATCATGCATGTTCGTTATTCAATCCAAGATTCCTTTACTTAATAAGGTTTACCCGTTAGGGAGAAATAATCGCCGTGGTGATGTCGCAGTATTTGGCTGTAATATGGTAGCAAATAAGCAAGGCGTTTATAATGTAGGCGACCTTTTATTATATTGATTTGAATCTGGTGTGTGGTTAGGGACCTCTCAGCCGCCACTTTCCCACAAGTCAGGGGTGGGGTGTCTCTGCACGTGCGCACGTGCACACCCCTATTATATATATCAGGAACGGCTGAGCCGATTGTGTTAAAATTTTGTGCGTGGTTAGGGACCTCTCAGCCGCCACTTTCCCACAAGCCAGGGGTGGGGTGCTTCTGCACGTGCGCACGTGCGCACCCTTTTTGTATCTCAGAAACTACTTGCCCGATGGAGTTGAAATTCACCATACATTTCCTTCGCGCTCGCTCTTTCATCGCCAACTACAGCGCCTTACTGGTAGGTATTAGTTAGCAATGATTCAAGTTGAATGGCAATAATATTAGAGCTTTATGTGCTTGGGAATATTTATATTTATATTTGAGTTATTTATATATAAAACTGGCATATTTTTTAATACTAGGTGGAAATAGAAGCATGGGAAGAAGGTGATGAAAGCACTTTAACCCTATTTGTAACAGGCTCCTGGCTACCCCTATTTGTAACAGGGGGGGGGGGGCGGATTCCGCCCCCCCGGAGATCTCGAGATCTACCCGTCCGATTTTCAAAAATGAAACGGTGTTTGGTTCTCCTCAATACGATCTACATTTATAAATAATAAAAAATATAAATTTGGGATAGGGGGGCAACAGGGGGGCAAAAACTACAAATTTTAGTGGTATTTTTCATCCAACATAACTTTCATGTTTATCGTCCGATTTTAACACATCTAATAGGAATCGATAGAGATTGAATCGGAAATTGATATATGACGGTGACGTTTGAAAATTCAAAAATCATAGGCGTGTGCAGGTCACTCAATATGGAGGTGAAGTAAATGCGTAATAAAACCATTTTTTGATGTTGTTTTTTTGATAAATGAAATGGTATGTGATTGAGACATTATAAAAACAGTTATAAATCATATTTTTTGCCATAGGCGGTACCAGGTTATTGAAAAAGGGGGGTAAAATTGGGAAAAATATTAACCGCAGACAAGTTGCTACCCAGCACTATAAATATGTTACTGATCATAGATAGTTCCTTTTTGCATGTTGTACTTCATCATAGGCGTATCCAGGATCCAAACTAGGGCGGCGCAAGACCTTTTGATAAGTATATTATCCGCTATTATGATACTAACTAGTCAACAGTGACTATTTCACTTACAACTTCAATTAACATTGCTTACCCCCCTTTTTACCCTACCTGAACTCGCCTATTATCTTATAATCGTTCGTAGAGTAGCCTGTGGTGCGTGTTTCATCCGAAAACTGCAGTATGTTATGTCATTGTACGCCCATGCCTCTTAGTTCCCTTGCAATAATATGACCCCCTTTCTTCCATTCCTGAGCGCGCCTCTGCAAAAAATATGACTTTATTCCCTTTTCTGGTCTCATATGTGCATATATTATTGTAAGATAAACGTATATTGCGCCGTTATCGCTGGCATATCGTCATCACCATGCCAGTCACCCCCCTTTTCATGTTCCTGAACACGCCCCTGAAACTCTATATGTAATAAATTATGCAAATAATGGAAGCAGAAGCTATCTTTTACATCTTGATAGCTATAAATGCCCCTTACATTGCTCTATTGGCTTCCCGCCAAGCATTGAATACTTCCTGGAAACCCCCCTTTGCAAGCCCCTGAAACCGCCTCTGCCATGCAATTTTGTATGATATTTCATTAACATCATCTAATTTGCACTTGTTGCAATCACGGTAAGCCGATGTAACTCCTTCATACTTGATGCAGTTAGGAAGAAACCGTGAAGATCGCATTTCTGTATTTTCGCCAAATGTCGCCTCCGAACCCACCCAAAACTGTGCCCTGGAACCGCCTCTGTTCAAGTTAAGAACTCAAAATTTTGACTCCAAATGCGGAGTTCAATTCTATGAAAAGTCCCAAAATTTCATGGGCTTGCTCTCAGCCGTTCTGGAGATATCTGCGAAAAACATGAAGGGGGGGGGGGGGGGGGCGGAATCCGCCCCCCCCCCTGTTACAAATAGGGTTAAGTGAATATTTAAGCGAAGATGAGCACGGAGGGCGAATCAGATTCCTCAGATGAGGCTGTAGGATATGATCCAACAAAGGTGAGTGGGTAATCGCAAGTAAAACAAAAAAGAATGCCCATGTAGAGCATCAATCTTTCTGAAATGAGTTACATCCGAGAACATGGGAAGGTTGGCGTAATCCAGGCGCGGCGGCGCGAGATTCGTGAACGGGGGCTGGTTCAATCTATCGAGCAAATAAAACCTTTCTTCACTGCGGGAGTTGTGGCAATGCATTGCCATTGCAGATTGCATAACCATGTATTAGGATCAAGGATTCACGGGACCTTTGTTTAACAAAGGACTCTGTGGTCCAAGACATCTATTTATTCAAAACTTAAGACTAAGGCCTTAATCAATGCAAATACGAGACAGAACAAGGGCCTGAGCAGATAACAAGGGAGACGACAAACAAGATAGCAGAACGCTTCATTCTTTCAAGACGTACAATGAGGTGGGGGACAATTTTGTAAGGTACCATTTTTTTGGGTTAGTAAAAACAAGGATAATTTTTCATTTTTATTTATTATACAAAAATGCGAAATCAACTAAAAAAGGATTAAAAACTAAAACAATTAAGCTCATGTCCTTGTAGTTGTGACGTCACGACCATAGTGGAAATCAAAAGTGCCGTCACAAATCACGAGTGTCGTGACGTCACAAACAAAATCAAGAAAGTGTTTTTAATATGAGAAGTTAAGAGGAAGTTTTAGGCCAGAAGGTGGTCTAAGATGTGTGTGTGAGAAGTATATCGAAAAATCGAGGAACATATGCTGAATTTGTTATGCGTAAAAACCCACTACCTGTCCACCACCCTATTATGGTAAGGAGAGAAATGTAAAGGACGCTCGAGTGGTTGGAAACCCAGTAGGTAACTCAACTATAAATTGCCAAATGCCAAAACTTTTTCTTTAACATGTATGTACCTATTGAATATTGCAGTGTGTTCTTTATCTTCAAGTTTTTTTTATGTTGTAACATTAAAGCGGGAGAAAGATTAGAAACTTACACGAGGGGAATTTCCAGGTGCTATGGTGATGATGGGCCCGTATGGCGTATTATATTAGTAGGTATGCATAGACGGTTTGTTCATTTCGAGCATTCATAAATTAATTTTCACAGCAGCGGAAAACAATAAAATGTGCCAAGAGGAGAAACAATAGAAAACCACAAAAATAACAAAGGTTGAGTCACCGGCGTTTCTGACTATTTCAACAAAAACCGCTCGCAAATGTTTCTCAACTCTCAATTATCCAACAAAATTAAGGTTTAATTTCTTTCCTAATTTTGCTATTAATTTGGTTATTTTAAATATATTGCTGCATTGTTGTGGCAAACGGCTTAATTATGTGTTCATATTCAGTTGCGTTAACGTTTCACAGCACCGGATGGCATGGTTAACTCACGACAGTACACCGGTGACCGGTGTGTGAGAAGTATTCTCACTTGTCTCACATTGTCTGACCTCACATTGTCTGACCCGGTTGACCCAAGCCTGACCCAAACAGTGTTTGCGAGGCCTGTCTGTCGGTCTACCTGTCTGGCCATGGTTTGGTTTTCACTGGTAAAGTGGACAAACATGAAACAAGAAAGAGAACAAACCTATAAATGTCTTCTTTACATCACCAGCAATTCACCAGTACAAACTGCTGTGATTTGTATTATTATTAAAGCTGCTTCCTGGAATATAAGATGTAATATTGCTATGTCTAATTGGGACTTTCCTGTTGTTTAATGCGAGCTTATACTGGCCAATGACCATGGAAAGAGTTTGAATTATTTTTTGTTTGACATTTGCACAACAGTGTTAAGTACTGTGCCTTTGGTGATACTAGGGACATTAACAGTTGGTTTGTAAGCTCTGTTAATCACCTATTCAACATGCCATAACTGTTTTATTACCGCATTGACTCATCAGTCCGAACAATAATCACTTCTTAAATAATGATGCAATGAAATAAAATATTACGTTGGTAGTTTGACTGGGTTTGATGACTCCTCTGTACGGCCCTTGCCCATTTATTTGTCAATCAACTAAGCAAGTCTTCTACTTGATCGACGCCTCTCTGCTTCCAGCGGTTATATACATATTTTATATTTTATATTTTATGTTATATTCTTTATATTTTATATTTTATATTTTATATTTTATATTTTATATTTTATATTTTATATTTTATATTTTATATTTTATATTTTATATTTTACATTTTATATTTTATATTTTATATTTTGTATTTTGTATTTTATATTTTATAGTTTATATTGTATATTTTATGATATATTTTATATTTTATATTTTATATTTTATATTTTATATTTTATATTTTATATTTTATATTTTATATTTTATATTTTACGTTTAGTTTATTAGTATTTTTAGTATTTTACGTGACCTCTGTCACCACTTCAAAAATCCCCACTCTAGCCGCAAGGCCAGTTCAGCATGATCTCCTTTTTCTCAAAGACGTTCTATGCAGCAAACTGGACACACCACGTTTGCTCGAAAGCTTCTCTCTTCACGTGCCCACCCGATCGACCCGCCAACAAAACTTACTTAATGTTCCTCACTCTCGTGTCAACATCGTGCAGAATGGAATGTTCGCTCGCTTGCCAATGGTCACGAACGCCTTCCTTAGAGAGAAGACTGTCCCGGCCGACATCTTCGACGATGGCCATGGCTCCTTCAAGCGGCAGGTGCTGAAGTATGTCAGGAAGCAGTGTGGAGTGCATGATGTTCTGCGTGACATGTAACGCATTTTTAATATTTGTCTGTTATTGTCTTTTATTTATACTTTTGTAGCTGTATTTGTGTGTATGTGTTTAAGTTTTTAACTATTTGACTTCGCCTGTCATTGGGTTTATCCCGTTGGTGATACAGTTGAATAAAATACAAATTAACTTGACTGCACCAATATCAGGCCACACCGTCCTTTCGGGTGCACCAATCGCAACGCCAGCTGAGGTGCAGTGTGTGGTTTTATTTTTGCAGATACCTTTGCGGCTCTAGTATGCATGTGCGAGTGTATGTGTCTGCATGCAGATCTATCTAAACCATTGTTAAGATGCTCACATCAATTGTGAATGTCACATTTAACTAGTATAATAATTACCGTTTTTAATCATCCCAGCACACAAACCACGCAGTCAATTAAATTCGCCCGAATCAGATACCACTGCTTCAGTTGCTACCTACCAGTCCAGTTCCCTAGTAGCATCATAACCTATTAAACGAAAATATAAACAGGAAAAGACTGTGGATTTTTACACTTAATTTCCTCAGCAAATACTGCATGAATGTGACTGTATAACTTACTGTATTGGGAGCGGTTGTCTGCACCAGCTATGACCACCTTCACTACCAGAGATACCAAGTCGCTGAAATTGGATCATCTGTTTGTATCACCGTGTTTTCTGTGATTTATTGGCAAATACGTTGCGTTTAACAACTTACGATTATGCGTGCTGACTGTGAGTTAAAGGGATTATACGGGGTTTTCCCAGAATAATTGAGTTACATAGTAAAACGTACTTATAAAGGTGGTAGAAGTCCCACGGTAGCCACATTTTTCTTGAAATGACCTCTTCTGCACGTAAGGACATTCCAAAGTGCGCGGTGATGCCACCGCGTATTTTCTGCAGGACCGGCTGAGGCAGAGCCAGTCATCTCTTTTATGCTAATAAGAACACCTCACGTATGACATATTTCCGGTAAAATAAGCAATATTTGAAAGAAAATAAACTTGTTTTGTTCCAACGACAGCAGCAGTTACCTAGTTTTCCCATAAAATTCTATATTTTTCATGAATTTTCATGCCAAAAAATTAATACGCCACCACCAAATGCTCAACGCTAAAGGCCAGAGAAAAGAAAACCACAAAAACACAAAACCTCAATGAGCAGTGTGTAGTAATACAAAGTCCCGTCAGTTCTGAATTGCATAATAATTTTGTGATCCAGTGTAGGACTTGCAGATGATTCAAAACTCTAAAATTGATTTTAAGATAAAAATGGTGGACAGATCAAGTACTCGTTATCTGATACTAGTCTCGAAAAACGCCCAAGTTTTAACGCTGATAATTACTGAAATAATGGACTAAATGAGCATTGAGGTCCCTATTATATGTCTTAAACGTGTTTAAAGCTCATGCAACTGCAAAAGAGAACATTTACTTTCAGGACGGAAACCCGTATAATCCCTTTAAAGGAAATAGCTCACCCTTCTGCACTGAGACAGTGGTCTTGTAAATCAGGGTGAAAAAAATTCAACCTAGCCTGGCTCACCAAAATTGACACTTTTCCTGTGCGGCATTCACTAATTTCTCAGCGAAAGTGCGGGACTGGAAGTTGGTATAAAAATAAATTAAAATAAATGCAACCTTTTCCGTTAATTAACTGTTGACTAATAGGGCCATTGTGCATTATCCACTGCATCGTACACACTTGGATACACACTTCACATAATTACACGCTAATGTAAGCACCCATAAACAAGTCAAAGGCAACCGAATTCTTTGATATCATGATATATGCCTTGTAAGGGCATTGCATGCTAAATATCCATTGGCACATTATTCAGAATGGATGTGTTGAATACATTGTGCTTGAAGCTGGCCACTGACTAGACTCGCTGCCTCAATCAAAATTGTTCAGATTCAGGAGACTAGCATTATAGTGCGAACTTGATGTGTCCTCCATTTCTGACACACACACACACACACACACACACACACACACACACACACACACACACACACACACACACACACACATACACACACACACACACACACACACACACACACACACACACACACACACACACACACACACACACACACACACACACACACACCTACACACACACGCACACACACACACACACACACACACACACACACACACACACACACACACACACACACACACACACACACACACACGCACACGCTCACGCTCACGCACACGCACACGCACACGCACACGCACACGCACACGCACACGCACACGCACACGCACACGCACACGCACACGCACACGCACACGCACACGCACACGCACACGCACACGCACACGCACACGCACACGCACACGCACACGCACACGCACACGCACACGCACACGCACACGCACACGCACACGCACACGCACACGCACACGCACACGCACACGCACACGCACACGCACACGCACACGCACACCACACACACACACACACACACACACACACACACACACACACACACACACACACACACACACACACACACACACACACACACACACACACACACACACACACACACACATACACACACACACACACACACACACACACACACACACACACACACACACACACACACACACACACACACACACACACACATATTTGGGATAACAGCAAATAGATCAGAGTCTTTTGACAATTTACATACCAACAATTATCAATGTTTTACTATGTTTTTGAAGAAAGTTACCGGACGTTGATACACTGCATGTAGGGTCACATGACGTATCACACATATCTGTACGGCCTGGGTTGACTCCGCTCCTAAAATGTAGGGCCGCAAACATATCATTCTGAGTTAAGATAGTGACTATCAAGTAAAACAGATGATATACAAAACTGCCACAATAAATCAAGACATTCGAATATTTGCCTTCAACTTTAATTATATGGGGTTATGCTATGCTGCTTCGCTATACAGTCGCAATAAATTAGAGTCGGGTGAATGGCGCCAAATTTGTGAACATGATGAACATGATGAACATGATGCACAGGAGTTCACGGACCGGCTTACGAGTCCGTCGTAGAATGCAGCCAGTGTTACCTGTTGACCCATCAACGCTCCCCTACCAGGTGCGGAAGTTCAGACGACACGGATACATTGCTCAGCAGCCTGCTAGTCCAACACGAACAGCCGAGCCCGCCGAGCCGCCGCATAACTCAGCATTTCCAGCCTTGCGAGTGGTCAGTTCATCCCGGATATCAAGGAACAGCCCATAGCCCATCTGAGCCAATGTTATTGGGCCATTAATCAGCTATGCCATACAAAGTCACGTATGCATGCGCCGTGCCATCAGCAGTAGCCTTCATAGGCGTATCCAGGAGTTCGCCAAGGTACTACCGCGGCCAGTTTTACGGGTCCCCTGGCGCGTTGTGGGCCCCCTGGAACATTATGGGCCCCTTGACACAGATCCCCATGTTTCGCTTGGCTGACACGATTTTGAACTGCATATTCTGGGTGCGGTACCAGTCAGTGGCGGTGAATTGTATTTTGGGATGGGGAGGGGGGCAAGGCAATCTCCAGGGGCCCCCGCGGAGCGACAGGTTCTCTTTTCAAGACTGAGGGCCCCTTCACCTTTACCACCCTACAGGTGACCAGGGTACCCCTTGGATACGCCCCTGGTAGCTTTTAGCTGCATTGTCATTGTAGCTCAAGGGACGGAATACCGAGGTACTTAAGCTGAGTAGTCCACGATACTGCCGATTAGGATCATCTTCATTTTCAGTGAATAGTACAGCAAGTTATGTATACAACATTACAATACTTGAATTCACTTGAGACACTGGCGGATCCAGCCTCCCAATATGGGGGGGGGGGGATATATAATTTCATGGGGCCTTCCGAGCCCCAGGGGCCTCCATATGACCTAAAATGTACAGCCATTTACCCTTTGCGGACTTGGGTTATTTTGTTTCGCTATGATATTGTTACGTGTAAGGACGTGTCAATTAAGTGCAAAAATAAAATTGATGGACATGTGCCTCCAAATATCTCCTTTTTTCCCCATTTTACATGCTATTTTATGTACAAATTAGTTCGCTTACACCCTATGAGTGCATAAAGCTAAAAGGGCACGGTAAACGTCATTTTGTTGTTATCATAAAGACGTGTTGAATGCTGTGCAGCATGACTTCTTTCTGAGATTTGATGACAACGGCGCAAGGTCACCTTTCCAAATTTTACCTACACGGCGATGTTATATAGCTTTGAACTTGTATTGAAGATAGGAATTCATTGGTATTAAAATAATTGTGCGATCGTTGATGATTATAAAGCAAACTGATACATTTTCGGGCTTTCTTTACACCGAGAAGGAAGTTATGAAGTTACTATTCGATATTCAAATTCAAATGAATTTAAAAGTTGCCATTGACGATCAGGCGTTATTTAAGCACAATCGAATTCCTCGCAACAAGACAAGTTCTAAGATATATAACATGGCCACATAGGCCACAATTGGAAACCTAACCTTGAACCTTGACATTAACCTTAGGTAAAGGTCATCAAATGTTAGAAAGAGGTCATACTGCATATCATTCAACGCGTATTGACGAAAATAACAAAATAGTGTCCATTTTACCTTTTTATCTGTATTCAGTCAAAAGTTATTGAGTAATAACATCTGTCACAAAAATAACATAAAATGACAACATTTAACATATTTGAAGACAAATAACCATCAATTTTATTTTTTCCTGTTTGAACGACACTTCTTTACACTTAACAAGAATAAAGTCAAAATAGCAAATACATTTGGCTTGGTATTCAAAAATGATTCAAAATAAAATAAAATACTAACTTTGAAATTGAAGGTCAAGGTCATCAAATGTTAGAAAGAGGTCATGCTGCAGAGCATTCAGATTGTCTTGATGAGAACAGCAACATGACGTTTACCGTACCATTCTAGTTTTATTCCGTCAAAAGTTATTAGCGAATAGCATATCTAATCATATAAAATAGCATAAAAAAGGACAACATTTGAGATATTTGGAGGCAAATATCCCTCAATGTTATATTTGCACTTAATTGACACGTCCCTACACGTAAGAAAAGCATAGCTAAAAATTAGAAACACGTTTGAGAACAGGTATCCAAAACAGTTGTACAATTTCGAAAACGTACTAAATTTGATTTTTCTCTCTCTCGAAAATGAAACAATCAACATAAACACGTTATAAAACAGCTCATTGCCATTCTAATGACATATAATACATCTATATTGCTTCATAAATTCCCCGCCATATGAGCTGACAAAGATTGACCTGCACCGTAACCTTATACAAATGTCCGAGTCAATATCTCCTGAACCACTGCTTTGCAATACAACTTTCACATCTCACTTTAGCGCCCCAGTTTACCCTATATGCCAATTTTGACCATAATCGGTGACATGACGGTGTCATTTTGGACTTTGTTTTTGTCGATTTGTCGTGGAATGCCCCAGCTACAAAAAGATGAACATTGGGATTTCTAACTGAACCTAATTACCCTACTTAATACTAGTAGACGTATTCCACACAACATAGGTACCTATGTAAGGAAATTCACTCACGCGCTCTTCTGCCACCCGGCAGGCAGCAGGAGACCAAAGGCTGCGACGCCGCGTGTAAAAATATAATTTACGTTGGTTGTGAATGACTCCAAAATAGCGTCAGCCGCGCCACTTTCCCTATCCCTACCGCTACCAAAATGCTACCAAATATAGGAAACACGAATGAGGCAAAACATATATATTTCTTTCGCAAAAAGTTATTTTTTCGCAGGCAGTACCCATTTTCATCGCCAGTTTCAGCGGATTTTGGGGGTGGGCTAATTTCTATTGCCGCCCTTGTCGAATTTGGAATGTGTGTGGGGTTGGGGGGCTTTGGCCCCTGCCGCCCCCTTTGGATCCGCCAGTGATTCCATACAACATAGGTACCTATACAAGGAAATTCACTCCCGCGCTCCTCTGTCATCCAGCAGGCAGCAAGAGTCCAAAGGCTGCGACGCGCGCTGCGTGTACAATTATAGCTTACGTTGGTTGTGAATCACTCCAAAATAGCGTCAGACGCGCCACTTTCCCTATCTCTACTGCTACCAAAATGTTACCAAATAGAGGAAACACGAATGAGGCCAAAACAAATATTTCTTTCGCAAGAAGTTATTTTTTTCGCAGGCAGTACCCATTTTTCATCACCAGTTTCAGCGAATTTTGAGGGGGCTAATTTGTATTGCCGCCCCTGTCGAGCTTGAGATGGGGGGGGGGGGGGGATTTTGCTCCTCCCCCTGGATCCGCCAGTGACTTGAGACCTCTGCGGGTACGAGTTGTGACCTTGGCCTTCTGTAGGTTTTAGTGTGTAAGGTGCAGGTCTCCGGACATCCCCGCTCGTATGGATCCCTCGCCCCATCCCTGCCCCGTCCCCAGACCATACTCTCCCGTCTGGACCCCTCGCCCCATCCCTGCCCCGTCCCCAGACCATACTCTCCCGTCTGGACCCCTCGCCCCATCCCTGCCCCGTCCTCAGACCATACTCTCCCGTCTGGACCCCTCGCCCCATCCCTGCCCCGTCCTCAGATCATACTCTCCCGTATGGACCCCTCGCCCCATCCCTGCCCCGTCCTCAGACCATACTCTCCCGTATGGACCCCTCGCCCCATCCCTGCCCCGTCCTCAGACCATACTCTCCCGTCTGGACCCCTCGCCCTATCCCTGCCCCGTCCCCAGACCATACTCTCCCGTATGGACCCCTCGCCCCATCCCTGCCCCGTCCTCAGACCATACTCTCCCGTCTGGACCCCTCGCCCCATCCCTGCCCCGTCCTCAGACCATACTCTCCCGTATGGACCCCTCGCCCCATCCCTGCCCCGTCCTCAGACCATACTCTCCCGTATGGACCCCTCGCCCCATCCCTGCCCCGTCCTCAGACCATACTCTCCCGTATGGACCCCTCGCCCCATCCCTGCCCCGTCCTCAGACCATACTCTCCCGTATGGACCTCTTGACTCCGCTCCTGCACCGTCCACGACACCTGTCCTCCCGTCTCGACCTCCTAATCTCGCTCCTGTCCCGTCTCTGACACCTGCCCTCCCACTTGGACCTCTTGGCTCCGCCCCTGTCCCTTCCTAGACACAAGACCTTGCGTCTGGACCAGAGTTCGCCACGGGCCGGGCTGGCCCTATGGGCCATGGACCGGGCCAGGGCCGGGCCTTAACTTTAAGGAAATCATCGGGCTCTGAGCGGGCCTGGGCTGATAATTTTGAAGTAATGCGCGCAAGCTCAGGTCAGCTTAAAAATATTTTAACCAGAAGTTCACTTACACGGCAACACACTGTTGCTGTGGCTGTGGCTTTTTGTTTTTTGGTTAGCATAGGTGGTTCATAGTTTCACATTTATAGTATACAAGTAAATATGCTAGGATAATGATAGCACATTTTGTGAAAATAATTATATGCTTAATCTGAACGGGCCGGACCTGGGCCTCAATATTATGAATTTAACCGGGCCTGGTCCGGGCCTGGGCTTGGTGTTCATGTGCCTGGGCCGGGCCGGGCTGGGGGTTGGTGGGCCCGTGGCGAACACTGGTCTGGACCCTGACTCCACCCACGTCCCGGCGCGTGCACATGCTCTCCCGTCTGAAGCTCTTGGATCCGTCCCTGTCCCATCCCAAGCCCATGCTTCTCAAGCCCCAAGCCCATGCCCATCCCTCGCTTCTCTATGGTAGGATAAGACAGACGTATTTTTAAGGCTCGGCCCAAATTGTAAATTTTGGCGCAGTTGGACGATATTTGCAGTTATTTATATACTGGCAGTGAGCTAATATAGTGAAGAACTTAAATATGTTATCTTTATTGGTGCACTTTATTTGGATAAGAAGAAACACGGTGCTATATTTTCATTATTTTCAGCATTTGTATCTCTTTGGATCGAATTTTCAAGCAAGCAAGTCATAATTTTCTGGCTTGAATTTTCGTTTCGCGCGCCAAGAACCTCGAGACTTCTGAAAGAACTTCTGTACAATGAAATACCGAAAAACAAGTGCCGTAGAAATGGTGAAAATTAATTTCAAACCACCTGCAACGTAATGCAACAAGTTTACCAATGCTGACAGCTGAAGTATTGTCTTTGCTAATGAGAGAGAAATGCAGTATCGAAGACACAACGAAACGAAACTCATGCTATCATCGCCCTTCTATACGTTGTTCTGTAATCTGTGAATTTTACACTGTTCCTTGTCATTTCCTTTTCTGTTTCAACCTGTCTGTTGAGCAGCGCA
>JAXIVJ010009512.1:0-50722 GCA_036785665.1 Chirona hameri | reverse complement strand
ACACATACACATACACATACACATACACATACACATACACATACACATACACATACACATACACATACACATACACATACACATACACATACACATACACATACACATACACATACACATACACATACACATACACATACACATACACATACACATACACATACACATACACATACACATACACATACACATACACATACACATACACATACACATACACATACACATACACATACACATACACATACACATACACATACACATACACATACACATACACATACACATACACATACACATACACATACACATACACATACACATACACATACACATACACATACACATACACATACACATACACATACACATACACATACACATACACATACACATACACATACACATACACATACACATACACATACACATACACATACACATACACATACACATACACATACACATACACATACACATACACATACACATACACATACACATACACATACACATACACATACACATACACATACACATACACATACACATACACATACACATACACATACACATACACATACACATACACATACACATACACATACACATACACATACACATACACATACACATACACATACACATACACATACACATACACATACACATACACATACACATACACATACACATACACATACACATACACATACACATACACATACACATACACATACACATACACATACACATACACATACACATACACATACACATACACATACACATACACATACACATACACATACACATACACATACACATACACATACACATACACATACACATACACATACACATACACATACACATACACATACACATACACATACACATACACATACACATACACATACACATACACATACACATACACATACACATACACATACACATACACATACACATACACATACACATACACATACACATACACATACACATACACATACACATACACATACACATACACATACACATACACATACACATACACATACACATACACATACACATACACATACACATACACATACACATACACATACACATACACATACACATACACATACACATACACATACACATACACATACACATACACATACACATACACATACACATACACATACACATACACATACACATACACATACACATACACATACACATACACATACACATACACATACACATACACATACACATACACATACACATACACATACACATACACATACACATACACATACACATACACATACACATACACATACACATACACATACACATACACATACACATACACATACACATACACATACACATACACATACACATACACATACACATACACATACACATACACATACACATACACATACACATACACATACACATACACATACACATACACATACACATACACATACACATACACATACACATACACATACACATACACATACACATACACATACACATACACATACACATACACATACACATACACATACACATACACATACACATACACATACACATACACATACACATACACATACACATACACATACACATACACATACACATACACATACACATACACATACACATACACATACACATACACATACACATACACATACACATACACATACACATACACATACACATACACATACACATACACATACACATACACATACACATACACATACACATACACATACACATACACATACACATACACATACACATACACATACACATACACATACACATACACATACACATACACATACACATACACATACACATACACATACACATACACATACACATACACATACACATACACATACACATACACATACACATACACATACACATACACATACACATACACATACACATACACATACACATACACATACACATACACATACACATACACATACACATACACATACACATACACATACACATACACATACACATACACATACACATACACATACACATACACATACACATACACATACACATACACATACACATACACATACACATACACATACACATACACATACACATACACATACACATACACATACACATACACATACACATACACATACACATACACATACACATACACATACACATACACATACACATACACATACACATACACATACACATACACATACACATACACATACACATACACATACACATACACATACACATACACATACACATACACATACACATACACATACACATACACATACACATACACATACACATACACATACACATACACATACACATACACATACACATACACATACACATACACATACACATACACATACACATACACATACACATACACATACACATACACATACACATACACATACACATACACATACACATACACATACACATACACATACACATACACATACACATACACATACACATACACATACACATACACATACACATACACATACACATACACATACACATACACATACACATACACATACACATACACATACACATACACATACACATACACATACACATACACATACACATACACATACACATACACATACACATACACATACACATACACATACACATACACATACACATACACATACACATACACATACACATACACATACACATACACATACACATACACATACACATACACATACACATACACATACACATACACATACACATACACATACACATACACATACACATACACATACACATACACATACACATACACATACACATACACATACACATACACATACACATACACATACACATACACATACACATACACATACACATACATATACATATACATATATATATATATATATATATATATATATATATATATATATATATATATATATATATATATATATATATATATATATATATATATATATATATATATATATATATATATATATATATATATATATATATATATATATATATATATATATATATATATATATATATATATATATATATATATATATATATATATATATATATATATATATATATATATATATATATATATATATATATATATATATATATATATATATATATATATATATATATATATATATATATATATATATATATATATATATATATATATATATATATATATATATATATATAGAGAGAGATATGTAGATATGTAGATATGTAGATATGTAGATATACATATACATATGTACATATGTACATATGTACCTCTACAGATCGGCGGGGGCCTATAAAGGCCGGCAGATGGCCATCTGCATATCGGCAGGGCCCTCTAAAGGCCGGCAGAGGGCCCTCTATACTCGCTCTACAGATCGGCAGGGCCCTATAAAGGCCAGCAGAGGGCCTTCTACATATTGGCTGGGACACTGCAGATCGACAGGCCCCCTACAGACTGGAAGAGGGCCCTCTACAGGTTGGCAGGGCCCTCTAAATGCCGGCAGAGACCCTCCGCAGATTGGCAGGGCGATCCACATATCGGCAGGGCCCTCTAAAGGCCGGCAGGGCCCTCTAAAGCCCGGAAGGGCCCTCTAAAGGCTGGCAGAGGGCCCTCTATAGATTGGCTGGGGCACTCTGCAGATCGACAGGGCCCCTTAAGGCTGGAAGAGAGACCTCTACAGGTCGACAGGGCCCTCTATATGCTGGAAGGGCCCTCTAAAGGCCAACAGAAGGCCCTCTACAGATCAGCAGGGCCCTCTAAAGGTCAGCAGAGGGCCCTCTACAGATTGACTGGGACACTCAGCAGATCGACAGGGCCGCTAAAGTCTGGAAGAGGGCCCTCTACAATTCGGCAGGGCCCTCTAAATGCTGACAGAGGCCCTCTACAGATTGGTAGGCCAGTATGCAAAACGTGGCAGGAACATCAACAAGATATTTGGGGCAGCCCAAATCCTGCCCCAAATGGGACAGCAAGTTGCCCCATTTGGGGAAGGATTTTTTCTAGAAGAGGAAATTTTGGTCCTTGATCAGCAAATACTGTTGACCGGGGGGTATTCACGATCACATTTTATCTAGTATGAATTATGAATTCACCTTTCAGCCAAAAGCTGTTGACCGGAGGGCGGGGGCCAGCCTTAGCATTTGTGCCATTTTCTGGACTTTTTGGGTCCAAAGAATTTTGCTCTCTTCATATTTGTTCAGGAAATTTACTCTCTTTTCGCCTGATCTTACCGACATTGTAGTTAAAATATAATTCAATTTTCCTCACAAGGATTTAATATCTATTACAAATCACGATTTTTTACTTTCCAAGTAAAATAATTAAAACAAAAATGAAAATCTTAACTTGCCTGACAATACAATTTTACTCTCCACCTATGGATCTTTACTCTCCGGGACCAGGTCATGAAATTACAAATCCAACACTGGCAGGGGCCCCCGGGCCGGAGGGTGTGGGTGCGGTCGGTCGTAATCACAATCACGTTTTATCTAGTGTAAATCGGTAAATTGTTACTTCTGCCCCCAAAAGCCAGAAGCTGTCCCAAAATTCCCAAAACTCCCCCTAAATTTAAAATTCTGCCAAAAAATTGTAAAAGCTGCCCCAACATTTTAAAAGCTGCCTCAAAATTTCCAAACCTGCCCCCAAATTTTCAAAAGCTGCCCCAATATTGATGTGTTGGTGCCAACCCTGCCCAGAGATCTCGTTGAAACTTGCCACGTTTTGCATACTGGTTGGTAGGGTGATCAGATCGGCAGGGTCCTCTAAAGGCCGGCAGAGGGCCCTCTCCAGATCAGTAGGGACGCTCTACAGATTGGCAGGGTCCTATAAAGGCTGACAGAGGGCACTCTACAACCAGAAGGGGCCCTCTAAATGCTGATAGTGGGTCAACTGCAGATTCCTCTGCAGATCGGCAGGGCCCTTTAAAAGCTGGTAGAGGGCCATATCCACACTGGCTGGGCCCCTTTCTACTTATTTATATATACATGCCTTTAACAGACTAAGCAAGTAGTTATTTATTTGTGTTATAATTTTTTTCCGGTTTGTGGCCGTTCTTCTATGCGATGTAAGAGGGAGTCTGCCACTATCCAAAACACTGAGGCCTCGCTTGGTCACCAGAGGGGCCTGCCTGGCCTCCAGGGGGGGGGATGCCCCCTTGCCTATGCCCTTGCATCCCATTTCATTATCAAGACCAGGGTCCTGATTAAAACTTTCAGCCCATTCCATAGGGTATTAAGGGCTGGTCCATTTGTAGGGCCCATCTGAGGGATTTGAACCCTGGCATAATAAACAAGCATCTTACCACTGTGCCAGATTGCCACCCATGTTGGAAGGTACAATACCAAAAACAATCGACAGGTGGGTGAACATGACAAGTTTTCAGTAGCTTTCAAGCCAACACATTGGCATGCTTATGCATTGAGGTATGCTTTATTTACAATAAAAATCCGAGGTCGATCCACCAATTCTTATTAAATGGTTGCAAAAAAATACACACAAAAAACTATTGACGTTCTCTCTACTCACTTACAATCCTGCTCCCTTTCCTCTCGCAGCAGTGGGTGCTCTTATGCTCTTATTAGTAAAGTAATCTTGGGTGCTCTCTCCGAGCACCGCCCACTACGAAAAACATCAAACCTACAAAGATGCTGTTCAAAATTATTCGCTGTTGTAAACGGTAACGTCCAAGTGATTTAAACTCTGTATTTCATTGGCTAGTATCCTTGTTTGCAGCTTTTGTACGCAATAACTGAACATAAAATCCCATTTTTGCCCATCACTATTCAATTACCACTAAAAATGACGCAACTATGACAAAAAAAGCGCGTTTGTCGTCAGGATCGTGCCGCGAATGCACACTACATTGCACACGATTTATATCCAAGGTAACTTAATAACTAATTTATATCCACTGCGCTTGCACACTACCTTGTTATATAGCCTTGCTTGTACCCCTTGTACGGCCTTGTTGCATACTACTGTGTGTGTGCTTAAGTCAGTGGTTTTGCTTTTCTTTGTTCATCTCACCTCTTTGCTGTAACTTGTTTGGGGTTGCTGTGATTATTGTGTAGGTACCAGCTTATAAGGTACAAGGCAAAAGAACACTGAAGCATTGCTTACTTTTTAAATTTAGTTTTATGGTTTGCATACAAAGTTTTGGGTTCAGAGTATATGGCCTTGGTTCAGAGTACAATGCTAAGCTGAGCTTGTTGCCATGGAATCTGATTCACCTTCTGTTCTTACTTCTCCAGGGGCTCTGCCACAGGGGGACGTGTCCCCCAACATTTTCAGATTTTAATATTACGCCTATGGACGTTGCATGGAAAGAATCAACTTCAGAATGCCTCCATCCCCCCTAACTTTTGGAAGGTGGCGGTGCCCTTACACTTCTCATCTTTGCTTAAATCTTCACTTAAAGTGCACTTGCTTTCATTACTGTCTTTCAATGCTGCTATTCCCAACTAGTATTCACAAATTAATGCTGTTTTTATATACAAATATCTAAAATATAAATATTCCCCAAAATAAAGCTCTAATTTTCTGGCTACTTAACTTGAATCACTGCTTATAGCACTAAAAGATGACCTTTTTATTTGTATTTTGTATTTCTTTTCTGTTTGTCCCAATGAGGGGCCAATTTATTTAAATACATGGATATCAATGACAATACAAACATCACTAATGATTTCACACATGGTTTTCAATTGCTACAACTCACACTGCTGTAGCCTGCCCAAACACAAAGCTGCACACCATACTGTAGTCAAGTTCATGTGCAAAAGAGGTGTGTGTGTGTGTGTGTGTGGGTGTGGGTGTGGGTGTGGGTGTGGGTGTGGGTGTGGGTGTGGGTGTGGGTGTGGGTGGGTGTGGGTGTGGGTGTGTGTGGGTGTGCGTGTGTGTGGGTGGGTGGGGGGGGCGTGCATGTGGTGTGCCGTTGTGATTGTGGGTGTTTGGCGTCAGGACACGAACACGACAAGTGCGCAAACCGTCGCATAGTGCTTGCATTACTACAGGATACACTTGAATATTTTCCATTTGTTTTCGAAGTCATCTGATTTGTCCTTAAGCCTGCTGGCAAGTTTTTATTTTTCTGCTTCATTTCTTAATAAATTCATCATATGAGATGTTGCAGGTTTTTTTGCCAGCGCTGTATATTACTGTGATTGCTGTGATCTGTATATTACTGCTTTTGCTACAGTGATCAAAAGTGTTTCAAGCGCATTTATTCTGTTTCCTGTGGGAAGAACCACGATTGTTCACTATAGTGAAAACGTATTTGGTACTGAGTGGACAGTTCTCTCTTGATATTCCGTAGAAATGATTGTGTGTCTGGACACTGCCAAAATCATTGAGTTATTGTTTCGGTGTCGTGCGAGCAAAATGTACAACTGCTGCTGTCGGATATCTGAATAGTAAATAGAAACTTGTTAGTTGTGATAATCCTAGTTATAATTCTGTAATGAAGGTAAAGTAAATACACAATTTCGTAGCCTTTTTAACATGCAACAAACTCAAACTACAAACTCCTGCATGAAAAGATGACCTGCCTGAAACCGTGCACAGCCTGAAACTGTGTTCTTGAGGTCCCTAATAGAAGAAGAGTATTATTACAACTGACAGAAAAGTGTACCAGTAATACAAAAGCTATAATGTCACAAAAAACGATACATAATCGAACCTGACCTAACCTTTACAGCAATTGCGGTCGCATCACGGGCCCATGTTTACAATGCTTAGCTCACATTCGCTTGCTGCGCTGCGGCCCTACGGGGGGGGGGGGGCTATCGGCCCCGGGCCCCCAGACCATCTTGTAGACAGTCAAAGATAACCCACTTTCCAGTCTGTCATAATATTGCCATCAGCTGACTAACCTTCTATTAGGGACCTCAAGAGTCAAGAACACCATAAGCTGGGGAGGTGAATTACTGAACTAATACCCACAGCTCAATCAAGATCTTTGCAGACGATGCCAAGATCTACCATGGCGTGTCACTGAGCCCTGGGTCTGAGCAGCTCCAGGGGATCTCAATGCAGTAGTTGCATGGTCGGACATGTGGCAACTTCCTTTTAATGAAGTGAAGTGTAAGACTCCACATTGGTCCCAGAAATCCGTGCCAATCTTACAAGATGTGAGGAATCGAACTTGAGAAATGGTCCACTGAGAGAGATCTGGGCATCTACATGGACCCTGTGCTCAAGTTCCGCAAGCAGGCTGCTGCAGCAGCTGCAAACGGAAACCAGATGTTCGCACTTGTGAAGAGATCCTTCCTCTGTATCCACACTGTGACTGCCTCTTCTCTGCAAGACCTTGGTGTGGCCACACTTGGAGTACTGTAACCTTATTTGGGGACAGTTCAACTGGGCCGACCAAAAGTTAATAGAACGGGTACAGAGCAGGGTAACTAAGCTTGTGAAGGAGATCAAGCACCTCCCATATCAAGAACGGCTTCGACGTCTCAACCTGCCATTTCTCTACCACCGAAGCGGACGAGCGACATGATCGCTATCTTCCAGATCCTGAACGGAGGTATCGACGTGCAGCCGGACCAGTTCTTCGCACCTACAGTGTCAGCCGTTACAAGAGGACATGGAGGGAAGTTGAGATGTTCTTTAACATCTTTGCCCTTCCTACTTTAGATCTTGTGCATTGCGTAAAGCATCCCTAGCTTGTAGGTATACCGCGATAGGATGTGCCAGACGATTTCTCACGATAAATTCCACAGTGTCTATAGGATTCCTTGACAAAATTTGGCAACAAATTTAAGAAGCACTGTGCCGTGGGGGGGGGGGATGGACGCCCTCCTAGTTTTTTTTTCTCGGCGATAGCAGAGCGCCGCGGGTTTTCGCACAGCTGTTTGCACGTTCACGATAATTTTATATCAAAATCAACAATTGGTGGATCTTAAAACAGGATAAATTGTTTTTGTAACAGATTGATGTACCTTGACTCAGCTGTAATGTTTTGTTTGTTTCAGCTGATTAAGCTGGAATGAGCCAGAACTATCTGGCAGCACAATGCGCAAATACTGGAAACTTCTGCTGATTGCCACAGCAGTTATTAGCGCAAGTTTCTTCCTCTTTTATAAACACCAATATGATCGGCTCATGGGCGTTCTTCAGGTGAGTAACGATCAATAGTTCGGTAGGTATGTACTTATATTGGATTTAATCCTTCGTCAGAGACGCAAGGGGTTCACATACAAACGTTAAAAGTTGCAAAATTCATGTGCATCTAAAAAAACGCTTTGTTGAACCGAGTGTTGTCTTCTTTTAAGCTTAGGTGTCCATTTATTTTAGTATCTAGCTGATTGTCTGTAAGTATACCAACAAAAGATTGTGTTGTTATTAATTTTCGACGATATTTTCACACATTGTAACTTGTAAGACGTCTTTGGGCGGACAGCAAGAACAGTGGCACCATATAGGGCAACTATGTTGTTGATCTCACACTATGAGAATCCCACATTTCTGCTGAGTTTTTTTAAGTGTTTTGATGTCATAAAGAACCATTCGTAATAGCAGAATTGTGGTTGTTATTCTAGCATGCTCTCTTAATCCTGCATCGGCGGCAGTGGCGCCATCGAGCAACAACATGTATTGTTCTCCACTACACCAGCTTGCGACTGTGGTGCCGCCCATTGGAGAGTATGTTCACCGCAACTGCGCCTTCCTCCGCCAGGTGCTGGACACGTTCGGCAGTCCGATCACGGCCACAGTGGCGCCGTCCACGGACGACCTGACGTGGGACGGCGACGGCTGGCAGGCCGTCACCTCATCGCTGTTCATTTTCTCCTCGTACGTGGCGCACGGCGCCGGCGTGGCCACACTGGCGGTGGCCGCCAGTGAGGTGCGCGCTGACCAGCTCTCCTGCTGGGTGTGGGTGGAGGGCGCCGGCGCCGCCGCCGGCTCCGTCACCGTGGAGCGGCTGCCGGTCGAGCCGGGCGCGCCGTTCGCCGGCTGGCGGCTCGTCTGTGCGTTCGCCGGCCACCGGGCGCCGTACGCGGTGGGCTACCTGTCGCGGGAGGCGCACGGTCGGCGGCCGGCCGTGTCGGCCGTGGGTCGCCGCGACTGGCCGGGGCCGCGCGGCCAGCTGGGCGTCTGTCTGATCCCCGCTGACTGGACGTCCGGCGACCTGGACCGGCTGGCCGAGTTCGCCGCCTTCCACGCGGCCGTCGGTCTGACGCGGCTCTGGGTGTACGAGGCGGCGCCGGGCCGCAGCGTGAGCCAGCTGCTGCTGCGTTCGGCGGACGCGCTGGCCGCCCGGCTAGTGCGCTGGGACTTCCCGCTGCGGCTTGAGACAGCGGTGGCGCAGCGGACCGCCGCCGACCTGCTGCGCCGCGACTGCATGGTGCGCACCTCTGGCCGCGTGGAGCACGTGGCGGCGCTGAACGTGACGCAGCTGGTGGTGCCGCGCCGCCACGAGACCATCCAGGAGATGATCCAGGCCACTGAGGAGCAGCTGAGACGGCCCGGCGCCGCCGCCTTCAGCCTGTCCCAGGAGGTGAGCAGTAGCATTCTTTGGCCGCCTGGCGCTGCCGTCGCAGATGTCGCATGAAAAACGGAGACATCCAATCAGTCGGTGCTGGATAATTGTGGTCTCTTGGTTGACGCTCATTCAGTTGGGTCAAAATCTACCAAATGGATAATTGTCTTTGGGCCCGGGTCAGCAGCACTCAGCAGTGGCTGTCGATACAGCCAACTTCGAGCCGACTGTACTGGCCGTAACGCGTCCGCTGGTCATGTCCGCCAGACCTTTATTTTGCCATCGGCCGTGATGTGCTATCTGAATCTGAATCCCATTTTCTGTCTGTCTATCTGAATCTGATTTTCTCTCTGGCTATCTTGTCCGATTTTGGCATCTGACTCGATGTTTCATCTACCGCCAGTGGTTCTGTACAGACGCGAAGGACGGCCCGTACGCCCACAAGTCGCCGGTGCTCACGCTCGGCAGCAAGACGTCGCTGATCAGTGAGCGGACGGTGCGAGGCGCCGTCCGGCTGCTGCGCCCCGAGGCGGTGGCTGACCCGTTCTCTGGCGGCGCGTGGACGGCGCTGGACCGGCCGCCGCAGCTGAACCCGCTGGTGGCCGCCGTCCACCTGTACATCGACTGCGGCGCCGAGGCCGCCCAGACGGCCACCACGTTCGAGGGCGCCGCCGTCCGCTTCAAGACGCGCCTGGTCAACTCGGCCCTGTTCGTCGGCTTTAAGCAGCTGAGAGACGCCACGCTGCTGGGCCGGCCGCCGGCCAGGAGGAACGACACGAGGCGCGCCGACCCGCCGCTGCCGCTGCCCGACGCGCACGCCTGAGAGAGAGGCTCGGCGGGCCGGAGCTGACGGATTGGTGGCACATTGACTGCTGCTCAGACGTTGACGCGACTCTGCCCGAGGGGTGGTGTAGTCTCACTGTAAGGTCAGTCAGTGACGAAGTCGGCCGTGATACAGTCAGAGGCTGGCCGGAGCCCGGAGCTGCAGGCGGCCGATGTTGGCAGTGTACGGTCAGAGGCTGGCCGAAGCTGCAGGCGGCCGATGTTGGCAGTGTACAGTCCGAGGCTGGCCGAAGCTGCAGGCGGCCGATGTTGGCGGTGTACAGTCAGAGGCTGCCCGGAGCTGCAGGCGGCCGATGTTGGCAGTGTACAGTCAGAGGCTGGCCGAAGCTGCAGGCGGCCGATGTTGGCAGTGTACAGTCAGAGGCTGGCCGAAGCTGCAGGCGGCCGATGTTGGCAGTGTACAGTCAGAGGCTGGCCGAAGCTGCAGGCGGCCGATGTTGGCGGTGTACAGTCAGAGGCTGCCCGGAGCCCGGAGCTGCAGGCGGCCGATGTTGGCAGTGTACAGTCAGAGGCTGCCCGGAGCCCGGAGCTGCAGGCGGCCGATGTTGGCAGTGTACAGTCAGAGGTTGGTCGGAGCTGCAGGCGGCCGATGTTGGCGGTGTACAGTCAGAGGCTGCCCGGAGCCCGGAGCTGCAGGCGGCCGATGTTGGCAGTGTACAGTCAGAGGCTGCCCGGAGCCCGGAGCTGCAGGCGGCCGATGTTGGCAGTGTACAGTCAGAGGTTGGTCGGAGCTGCAGGCGGCCGATGTTGGCGGTGTACAGTCAGAGGCTGCCCGGAGCCCGGAGCTGCAGGCGGCCGATGTTGGCAGTGTACAGTCAGAGGCTGCCCGGAGCCCGGAGCTGCAGGCGGCCGATGTTGGCAGTGTACAGTCAGAGGTTGGTCGGAGCTGCAGGCGGCCGATGTTGGCAGTGTACAGTCAGAGGTTGGTCGGAGCTGCAGGCGGCCGATGTTGGCAGTGTACAGTCAGAGGCTGCCCGGAGCCCGGAGCTGCAGGCGGCCGATGTTGGCAGTGTACAGTCAGAGGTTGGTCGGAGCTGCAGGCGGCCGATGTTGGCAGTGTACAGTCAGAGGTTGGTCGGAGCTGCAGGCGGCCGATGTTGGCGGTGTACAGTCAGAGGCTGCCCGGAGCCCGGAGCTGCAGGCGGCCGATGTTGGCAGTGTACAGTCAGAGGCTGGCCGAAGCTGCAGGCGGCCGATGTTGGCAGTGTACAGTCAGAGGCTGCCCGGAGCCCGGAGCTGCAGGCGGCCGATGTTGGCAGTGTACAGTCAGAGGCTGCCCGGAGCTGCAGGCGGCCGATGTTGGCAGTGTACAGTCCGAGGCTGGCCGAAGCTGCAGGCGGCCGATGTTGGCAGTGTACAGTCAGAGGTTGGTCGGAGCTGCAGGCGGCCGATGTTGGCAGTGTACAGTCAGAGGTTGGTCGGAGCTGCAGGCGGCCGATGTTGGCAGTGTACAGTCAGAGGTTGGTCGGAGCTGCAGGCGGCCGATGTTGGCAGTGTACAGTCAGAGGTTGGTCGGAGCTGCAGGCGGCCGATGTTGGCAGTGTACAGTCAGAGGTTGGTCGGAGCTGCAGGCGGCCGATGTTGGCAGTGTACAGTCAGAGGTTGGTCGGAGCTGCAGGCGGCCGATGTTGGCAGTGTACAGTCAGAGGTTGGTCGGAGCTGCAGGCGGCCGATGTTGGCAGTGTACAGTCCGAGGTTGGTCGGAGCTGCAGGCGGCCGATGTTGGCAGTGTACAGTCAGAGGTTGGTCGGAGCTGCAGGCGGCCGATGTTGGCAGTGTACAGTCAGAGGTTGGTCGGAGCTGCAGGCGGCCGATGTTGGCAGTGTACAGTCAGAGGTTGGTCGGAGCTGCAGGCGGCCGATGTTGGCAGTGTACAGTCAGAGGTTGGTCGGAGCTGCAGGCGGCCGATGTTGGCAGTGTACAGTCCGAGGTTGGTCGGAGCTGCAGGCGGCCGATGTTGGCAGTGTACAGTCAGAGGTTGGTCGGAGCTGCAGGCGGCCGATGTTGGCAGTGAGTGAGGCAGATTACCGGGTGCGAAGGTAAGGTTTGCTGGTCTCAGATCATGTGTCCTAATCGGGAGATAGTGATATTAGCTGAAACGTCCATGTTATAGCCGTACCACCAGTCCAGGAGCCGCCTCTGGCAGGACCTTGATAGTCTAGAGGCGTAACAATTGGTTGGGACCATTTGGAACCTTCAGAATGTTCCATCGTGAGCAACTGGTTGTCCTGTGTGCGCTGGCCAATAGTGACTTACCAGTCGCCGTCACAGCTGTGCACTGTACAGCTCACCTGGATGCCTGGAAAGCGCCTTTTCTGTGTTGCGTATCCGTGTAACAGCAAGGAGGCTGCATGCAAAGGACGGAAGCCACTTATACAGTATACGTAGTAGGGAGTCGCTGTCTGGGTGCCCGTAACCGGTTGGCGCCTGGGACGGTCCCATTTATATTCATATTGCCTTTCTCGCCACACAAAAAAAACGTCGAAAAATGTGTTGATAGATATTGCCATTCCCCCAGGCTCGCCACAGAACAACGCCGGACCCGATGATGAAAATTGATTGTGTTATAGCTTTGGTGCAGCGTGCTGCACTTGCGCGTGTGGTCTATTTGCCTGAGCTTATTTTCGCGTGAAATAGTGCGTAGTGGATATGGATTCATATAATGCATGGATTGCTTTGCAGATTGTAGCATGTTGCAAACGAAAGGTTGTACATTATCAGCAACGAGCATGTCCTTTCACTCCACGCATTCATGTTGGGTATCGTACGGTACGATTCAGTGATTCAAGCTGGAAATCACGACTATTTTTGTACATGTTGCATTGCACCCATATTTGACCGGGCGTGTGCACTGCATTGTAGACCGGGACGCGTTATGGGTCATTCATATCAGTTGGTGGCCTACTGCCGTGCCTTGTGCAGTTGTGATATACTGTTTTAGGGAACAATGGCATAATTTTCAAATGAAAATGCAATAAAGAACATGGTGAACCAAAACGTGTCCAATAATCTCCAATATCAGATTTAACTTCTGTACCCATACAGTTCATTAATGGACAGCCCAGAGCCGCGTGCTGAACACGTATGTATATACCGCCATGTATCCAAATAATTATAGCAGAGATCCTTGGATCCTCGTGACTGAGGCCTTCAAAATTTGTAATATTTCTGTATTCACTTTTGATAGTGTTAAAAAGAAGTTTATTGTGGTGAAAACGGCCTGTAGTGCGACCATTACTGCGCTGCCTCAAGATTTGTACCACGTGTCCCGATAGTTCCACAACACTGGTCACGGCTCGTTTGAAGGCTTCGGAGAGGTCAAACTACGGGAGATGCACCATTCGAAAGCTGAGCTCACGCGGAATTCAGCGATATAATTTTTTCCAAAATCCATCGAGCGCCTTTTTTAATCGACATTTTGTCCGAAATCGCGCCCCTTTCGTTTGGCCAGGGCTATCGCGTATGGTATGGCGAAAATGCAGACCAATGACATGTCTACCGATTCGTCATGCTCTGCACGTCAAGGTCTCATAGAATGCAAAGCCATCAAATGGTTTGGTTGGTTGCACGGCTGCATCAAATCCAAGCGCTCCCGCATCTGACCAACAGTCAGCTGACGCTATTGCAACAATTGGATGAGGCGGCAATGCACTTATACATTGTGGTTCCTGTGAAACGAACTACATGAAACGAATCTGGCGCACCTGGCGCACTTGAGTTGTTGCCACACAAAAACATCGGTCGGAAAAACTTCATCAATGGTGGAAAATCCAAATCCCTTCGGAATTAATATTTGTATGCCAATTATGGGGCTGAAATCAGGCCTAATAAGACATTAAATGCTTTCTGAATTACAAATTTCGACAGAAGGCTCAAGCACAAAATATCACTAGTTACCAGTGGCGGCTCGTCAATATCGTCATATGAGGAAACTGAGGCCGGGCCTCACCTATTATCTGGGAAGAATGTGCTTTTAAATATTTATTGGTTGCCATTGAAAAAAGATGTGTGAGTGATTCCCATTGTGCACATCGCAGTACATTTTATTATGGCATATCACCGAAATTCTCCGGCTCTTCCACCCGCCAGCCACCGGTCCGTACGTTTACAATACTACAGAAAACCACTACGAGCCGACTGAGGCCCGGCCGGCCTGCCGCCTCACCGCCTCCGCCCGTTCAGCCCAGCTACTGAGGCACCAGCGGGCGAACGCCGCTCAACCTACGATTCTGCGCTTTGCCGGGCAATGGTAGCCGTCTGAGGCCCGGATGCTCTGTGCCTCCAAGCGATTATTCGGCTACTAGGAGGTGTATCGACTGCAATCAAAGTTCATGAACGAGGAAACATGTTGATCTATCGATCTAGCCGCATTTTTATTTGAAAGTTATCTATTATCCACATATGACATTTTACTATCGCACCCCAGTCAGCTGGCGTCGGCGGCGGGCAGGCCGTTGGCGGCCGCTTAAAGCTGCAACTTTTGAATCCCCTGCAACGCTATGACGATGTTTTCCATCGAACTTCGGTATTCTTTAGATAGGTGAATATTCATTACTATAAGATTAGAGCACATTCTGTAATATCTCGTCAAATACAACTTAATTTTGGCTTTATAGTTCGTAACGGGTATGCTGATGTTTCAGAAATGTCGCAGCTCTCTCGCCCGGCTGCATGGTCCCAGGCTGTTGTTGCTGTTGCTAGTTCCCTCCAGCCGGCGGCGCAGCCGCCGAGGTAGCCTCACGTCTCTGGAGGGCCCTGGCAGCGGCCCCCAACGCCGCCACCTCGTCGTCGCTCCGGACGAGTTGGTATGTCGGGTTGATGGTACCGAGGCGCCGGAATCGGAGCGCCATCAGGGCCGGGCACCTCATCAGCACATGTGCTGGAGTCTCGGCCTCCTCCCGGCAGATTGGGCAGGCCGCCCCCTGCAGTCAAGGCTGCTGCACTGGGGACACTGTCGGGAGGGGCTCCGACCGATCCGGTGCAGGTACGCTGTCGAGCCGGACCAGTGGCCAGCCCGCAGCTGGTGGATATCTATCGCCACTGATCGCTCCCCCAGGGACACCGGCGGCGGCAGGCGGCCGCCCATCAGCGTCCGATACCAGCCCTGAGGCCAGCCGCTGATCCAGCGCGCCCTCGCCGTTCGCGCCGCCGCCCGGTGGATCGTCCTCACGTCCAGTGGGACGTTCCTCCGGGGAAGCGCCGCGGCGTCCCTAGCCAGTTCGTCTGCATGTTCGTTTCCCTCCACTCCGCAGTGAGAGGGGACCCACTGTAGACGCACCGGTCTGCCGTTGCTCATCAGCTCGGCGAGCGCCCGCCAGATGGCGGCGCCGAGTGAGGACGACTGGGCAGGTGGGCTCCCTCTGAGCGAGGCCAGAGCAGCCTGAGAGTCAGTGCACACGTTGATCGGGTCCTCGGTGTGGGTCGCGTTGTCTGCCAGGAAGGCGAGGGCCGCTTGAAGCGCGACCATTTCCGCTCGGAAGCTGGAGCATAGCGCGCCGGCCGGGATCCGCAGCTCGTGCCGCTCCCCGTCTGGCAGCTCAATAGCCACCCCAGCTCCACCGTTGGTCGTCCCGCCCTCCGCAGACCCGTCCGTCCAGACCCACGTGGCACACTGAGTCAGGGAGGCCAGGTGTGCAGACGCCGTCTCTCTTCGTAGTCGGTCCGAGGCACCGCTCGGGAGCGGTGCCCCAACACGCAGTTCGAGGGTGACCGGGCCGGTCTCCGTCCAGGGCGGCGCTCTCTCTGGTAGGAGCTGTTCTGTCTGGTAGGAGCTGTTCTGGAGCTGAGCTGTCCGGCGCCATGATGCCCGCCGCGGCCCACATTTTCAGACCCACGGTCCTCCAGCCCGTCACTGTCGTCAGGCGGCTCGGGGCCGACGCCTCTGCGACCGTCCGAAGAAGGCTCGGCTGAGGCCGCCGACAGTCTGGCCTCTAGAGGCTGGCGCAAATGCGCATGCGTAATACGATCTGCTCGAATGGCTCAGATTCGAATGCTGCCGCGAGACGTCAGCCCAGGCACTAGATGGCGCCAGGCGTGACTTTTTGTTAAAGGAAATAGTTCACCTTCGGAAATTTTTCAGAACACGATTTTATTATATTTTTAATACAGTTTCTTTTTTTATTTTCAAAAATGGTCCTACATCGCGCCAATTCAGGGCAGAAGGTCGTACATTATTAATGTTATGGTGTGCGTTATTGGTCTGCGCATGCGCCCTGGTAGTGCTGGCACTTTCAGACGGTACGGTACATCATATATGCGCCGAATTCCTTCGCCAAAAAGTCAACTATCTTCGGCTGGAGAGTCTTTTCAGCCAAGAAAAGTTTCAGATAAGGATTTCTCAACACGGGCTACAAAACTGCTATTTCAGTTCAAAACCCATGTTGAAGGTGAACTATTTCCTTTAAGATTGTGGCACCGCCGTATTCAAGGGAGACCAAAAGGGCATTCCCAAACGCCTGGAAGCGGCCGTAAATTGGCTTACGTTCTGACATGATTTGAGAGAAAACCTAAGTAACTTGAATGGCTTATTTCATGTTTGTTTCAGAATCTTAGGAACGTCATGAATAGTGTGGGGGTAAAACTTCGATCTCGTCTTGAGTGAACCCCAACCCCCTATGCAAAATTTATTTGCATAGGTATTTGAGCTCCTCTCGTCTTGATCTACCTTTTACCGACCCAAACTTTCCTCATTAGACAAAACAAAACAAAAAATCTGATCAAATAGTGGGGGCATGACCCAGCACCCGTTTCTACGCCTGTGATTTGTTTTAAGTCGCAAGTTGGAGCTGCTCCTACTCGTTGCAACTTCTGGACTTGGGCCTCAGGTACTTTGAGGACCACGAGCCACCACTGCTATTTACCATTGTTGCACAACGCTGCAATTAATTGATGTTGGTACGTAGTAGTGGTGAGCGGACTCGTCAAGGTCATTGTCTGGAAGAAAACCGAACTACGAACGATGATATTGGGCGACTGGGCGCGAATTTCGAAAAACAGACTTTAGAGACTTTAGAGAAAACGGACTTTAATCAGATGCGATTGCTCTTTAACATATCAAATTTTACATTTAAGTGGCAGTGTCCCTTTAACCCTATTCCCGTGGGGGGGGGGGGGGGGCGAATCGCCCCCCCCCCCCCACCGAGGTTTTTCGTGTGCTGCACATTCATTATTGAAGCTAAGGTCTTCAAACTTTCTGACTTTTCCTGACTTTCCATTGCGCATCTGATGGTGTGCTGTTTTGATAAAAGCTGCCTCATAAGCGGCTCCAGGAGCACTTTTTGGGAGGCATGTTCGGGCGTTTTTGATACCAAAGGTTTGCATGGTTAAACACTCGTGGAGGGTTTGTTTTGTCTGCAAATTGCAAGAAAAAAGAGGTACTAGTAGACAATTGCAAGAGCTTTCAGATGGCTATCTCGAATTTTCAAAATTGTATTTTAAAATTTCGTTTATTTTTTATTTTCATGTATATAAAATTTCAATTTGTCAAAAAATCTACAAATCCCTGACACGTCCCCGAGATATTATACTAGTATATGCACTGGCGGATCCAGGGGGGGGGGGCATTTAGGGCGGCGCCCCCCCCCCCCCCAAAGCCCAAAGTGGCCTGTTTGGCCCTCCCAAAAGGTTCACTCAAAAAGTGATCGTTAATGACTAAACGATACCTTGTTTTTTATCTTTGTGATAAAAGTAATTCTTTGGTGAAAAAATATGGAAGTAATTTGGTAGCAATCGACATAGGCAAAAGAAACATTAGTGGCGCAAGACACAATCCGAAGGCAAGGACATATATAAGCCTTGTCTGAAGCACGGTAAATACAAGGCCATATATAGGAGGTAGAGTCATCTGGCGATTATGTGACCATGACGTCAGAGCGTGACGTCATGTGGATCCATCGGCCTCCTCCGCCATTGCAGTTAATGCTATTTCGGGAGAAATAAATATCATCTAACTCGGAAAGTAAAAATGTTACGAAAAAGGAAAAGGCAGCGTTTAAAAGCTCTAAACAAGGCAAATAGAAATCTTCTAGATCATTTTAGGCTCAGATCAATATTGAGGTCACTAGAGGTCATCAAAGGTCAGGGCCTTGTTAACGGTCCCCCTGCGGTTCGGCGGTCACCAGCTGAGGCTCTAAGCCCCGCCCCTTCGATGAAATTTTGATTTGACCTAAACCACATGGAATTTGTATGAATCGACGTGTTCTGACGAGGCGAACACGATGACATCAAAATCATTGCTGTATCTATATTTGTCAAAAAGTTATTTGCGAAAAACAGTTTTAACCGACTGCAGACATGCGCCAGAATTGACTACTGGGGTGACGTCATAAGTAGAAGTGGACACGTTACGGAGATAGGGATGACACCCCCTGGGTAAATAGAATACTTCTGAAGGTAAGTTTGGCCATGTGCGTCAAGTTACCGTCGTATTCGTATTCGTTTTCAGCGTCGAGTTCCGATTTTCCCCAAACTTAGCATATGGGTAGATCTCATCGAGTTATGCACGAATATGCAATCCGTTTGACCTAGCACAAATGGTTTGACCTCCAGAGCTCACTGAAATGTCATCGCACGGGGTACCCTCTAATTGTTTCGTTTACCGTCCGATTTGCTCGCAATGGGCAAAAAGAGACTCGCCGGCACGTTAGCTTGCGTCAGGAAAAACAAAAAAGTTATCCAGAGGTCAAAAGTCAAGGTCACGGGGACGAATACGAGATTTTAAGCTTCGGTACCAGCATGGTGTACCCTCTAGCTTTGTTTTCGTTTACCGTCCGATTCGCTCGCAATGGGAAAAAAAGGACTCGACGGCACCCCACCTTACGTCAGGAAAAACAAAAAATCACCTATAGGTCAAAGGTCAAGGTCACGGGGACGAATACGATATTTTAAGCTTCGGTACCAGATTGTGTACCCTCTAGTTTTTTCGTTTACCGTCCGATTTGCTCGCAATGGGCAAAAAGGGACTCGCCGGCACGTTAGCTTGCGTCAGGAAAAACAAAAAGTCATCCAGATGTCAAAGGTCAAGGTCACAGGGACGAATACGAGATTATAAGCTTCGGAACCAGCTTGTGTACCCTCTACTTTTTTCGTTTACCGTCTGATTTGCTCGCAATAGGCAAAAAGAGACTCGCCGGCACCCCAGCTTTCGTCAGGAAAAACAAAACATCACCTAAAGGTCAAGGTCACGGGGACGAATACGAGATTTTAAGTTTCGGTACCAGCTTGTGTACCCTCTAGTTTTTTCGAGATTTTAAGCTTCGGTAGCTTAAAATCTCGCTTAACATCTCGTATTCGTCCCCGTGACCTTGACCTTTGACCTCTAGGTGATGTTTTGTTTTTCCTGACGCAAGCTAACGTGCCGGCAAGTCCCTTTTTGCCCATTGCGAGCAAATCGGACGGTAAAAGAAAAAAAACTAGAGGGTACACAAGCTGGTACCGAAGCTTAAAATCTCGTATTCGTCCCCGTGACCTTGACCTTTGACCTCTAGGTGATGTTTTGTTTTTTCTGACGCAAGCTAAGGTGCCGGCGAGTCCCTTTTTGCCCATTGCGAGCAAATCGGACGGTAAACGAAAAAAAACTAGAGGGTACACCATGCTGGTACCGAAGCTTAGAATCTCGTATTCGTCCCCGTGACCTTGACCTTTGACCTCTGGATGACTTTTTGTTTTTCCTGACGCAAGCTAACGTGCCGGCGAGTTCCTTTTTGCCCATTGTGAGCAAATCGGATTGTAAACTAAAAAACTAGAGGGTACACCATGCTGGTACCGAAGCTTAGAATCTCGTATTCGTCCCCGTGACCTTTACCTTTGACCTCTAGGTGATGTTTTGTTTTACCTGACGCAAGCTGGGGTGCCAAAGAGTCCCTTTTTGCCCTTTTCAAGTAAATCGGACGGTAAACGAAAAAAACTAGAGGGTACACAAGCTGGTACCGAAGCTTAAAATCTCGTATTCGTCCCCGTGACCTTGACCTTTGACCTCTATGTGATTTTTTTTCCTGACGCAAGCTAGGGTGCCAGCGAGTCCCTTTTTTCCATTGCGAGCAGATCGGACGGTAAACAAAAAAACTAGAGGGTACACAAGCTGGTACCGAAGCTTAAAATTTCGTATTCGTCCCCGTGACTTTGACCTTTGACCTCTATGTGATGTTCTGTTTTTCCTGACGCAAGCTGGGGTGCCGTCGAGTCCCTTTTTGCCCATTGCAAGCAAATCGGACGGTAAACAAAAAAAAACTAAAGGGTACACAAGCTGGTACCGAAGCTTAAAATCTCGTATTCGTCACCGTGACCTTGACCTTTGACCTCTAGGTGATGTTTTATTTTTCCTGACGCAAGCTGGGGTGCCGTCGAGTCCCTTTTGGACCATTGCAAGCAAATCGGACGGTAAACGAGAAAAAAAAAACTAGAAGGTACACAAGCTGGTACCGAAGCTTAAAATCTCGTATTCGTCCCCGTGACCTTGACCTTTGACCTCTAGGTGATGTTTTGTTTTTTCCTGACGCAAGCTAAGGTGCCGGCGAGTCCCTTTTTGCCCATTGCGAGCAAATCGGACGGTAAACTAAAAAAACTAGAGGGTACACCATGCTGGTACCGAAGCTTAGAATTTCGTATTCGTCCCCGTGACCTTGACCTTTGACCTCTGTGATTTTGTGTTATTCCTGACACAAGGTGGGGTGCCGGCGAGCCTTTTTTTCCCATTGCGAACAAATCGGACGGTAAACGAAAAAAAATTAGAGGGTGCACAAGCTGGTACCGAAGCTTAAAATATCGTATTCGTCCCCGTGACCTTGACCTTGGACCTCTAGGTGATGTTTTGTTTTTTTCTGACGCAAGCTAAGGTGCAGGCGAGTCCATTTTTGCCCATTGCGAGCAAATCGGACGGTAAACGAAAAAACTAGAGGGTACACCATGCTGGTACCGAAGCTTAGAATCTCGTATTAGTCCCCGTGACCTTGACCTTTGACCTCTGGATAACTTTTTGTTTTTCCTGACGCAAGCTAACGTGCCGGCGAGTCCCTTTTTGCCCATTGCGAGCAAATCGGACGGTAAACAAAAAAACTAGAGGGTACACAAGCTGGTACCGAAGCTTAAAATCTCGTATTCGTCACCGTGACCTTGACCTTTGACCTCTAGGTGATGTTTTGTTTTTCCTGACGCAAGCTGGGGTGCCGTCGAGTCCCTTTTTGACCATTGCAAGCCAATCGGACGGTAAACGAGAGAAAAAAAACTAGAAGGTACACAAGCTGGTACCGAAGCTTAAAATCTCGTATTCGTCCCCGTGACCTTGACCTTTGACCTCTAGGTGATGTTTTGTTTTACCTGACGCAAGCTGGGGTGCCGTCGAGTCCCTTTTTGCCCATTGCAAGCAAATCGGACGGTAAACTAAAGAACTAGAGGGTACACAAGCTGGTACCGAAGCTTAAAATCTCGTATTCGTCCCCGTGACCTTGACCTTTGACCTCTATGTGATTTTGTGTTTTTCCTGACGCAAGCTAGGGTGCCAGCGAGTCCCTTTTTTCCATTGCGAGTAGATCGTACGGTAAACGAAACAAAACTGGAGGGTACACAAGCTGGTACCGAAGCTTAGAATCTCGTATTCGTCCCCGTGACCTTGACCTTTGACCTCTATGTTATTTTTTGTCCGAACCCACGGGGGGAGGGCAGAATCTTCCCCTCCCTGATTTTCTCAATAACCTGAAAACTATGGTAGTTATCAACGTGAAACGTTCAGTACCTTATCCTGCATCAAGTCCAAGTCTTCTCACCAACTCTAAATGAAATTGATGTAGTATTTTGGGAGATAATGACGTTTTAATGACGTCATGTCATGCTATTTTTGGTGAAAAAAAACGATAAATGTTTGGCAAATCGTAGAAATCAGAGTTTTCAAGCAAATTGCAAATAAAACACGCGAAAAGAAGGGATTTTTTTTTTTCAATATGGCTCTCGGATTTCCTTTTTTTTTGTCAACCCAATTTTGTTTTGTTGTGAATTTGAAAAGTGAATTTCTTATGCTCGAATACCAAAATAAGGTAACCGGCCCAAATCCGCGGGGAAAAAATGGGGGGTACCTTTTTGCCACAAAAAGTTGCCCCCCCCAAAAAAAAAAAACCGACGGCTGGATCCGCCAGTGAGTATATGTACACATAATAAATTCAAGTCGATATCTTGATAACTGACAAAGTTATAACCTGATTTGATTTCCTGATTTGAGTTGATTTCCGCTTCGCTAATATCTCAATAACTACGAAACGCAGCGACAAGCGGAATGCTTGTCGCTGCGAATTATTTTTGATGGAATGAATGGTAAAGTAGCGCCGACCCGGAAAGAGTGCCCAGTCACCATTTCCGCAGTCACCTCAAGGTCATCCTCGGTTACGAACATTTTTGGCAATAACTCTTGACATGATATAGACAGAGAGCTGAAACTGGTTCCAATGTGTTTCTTTCGTCAATACACATCTTCTAATATGCAACATGACCTACTTTGGCCACCTTGGCCTTAACCTTGACCCCAGGTGAAATTTTCAAATTGACCTTACAAGGTCAAACTTGATATATTTCGATGCGTCTTGACAAGAGAAACACGATGGTGGCAAACTTATTGTTCTATCTTTCCTAGGTAAAAAGCTATTCACAAAAAAGAGGAAATTTCGGTACATTTGACCTCGTTTGACCTTGAAGATATTGACCCAAGGTCATACAAAATACACAAAAGAGAGTTCCCTGTGGGTCCTTCTTACGCACCAAATTTCGTTGTAGCTCTCAAAGGAGCCGAGATCTCAGGGGGGGGGGGGGCGAATCCCCCCCCCCGACAGATTTAGCGTTAAAAAGCCGGACAGGAATAGGGTCAATGCATACAGGCTTGCGTTATCGGCAAGACTTCGTTTCGTTTAATTCAACCTTCATTTGCAGACCGGTTTTGCAACCACCATACAACATGTCAAGACGATCTAAGCGTGCTTTAATCCCGGATTCAATGTGTGGGTAGTTCAAACTTTGAGACGAGTGCATACAGCTTGAACTACCTACCCACACATTGAATCCGGGATTAAAGCACGCTTAACCGCCCGTTACAGGTTTTATTTTTCCACAGCGAATATTAAATGTATGGAATATGAATAATGTTTTCAAATCAGTTTCAGACTTAAAAATAAAAGTTACATTAATATTATTTTGAATTGTTTCATCCTCTAGTGCATGGCGAACGGTGCATAATTGTTGAATGAGATCAGTGTCAATGCTATCTGTATTGCCAGATAAAAATGTCATGGAAGTGGCCAAGAACAACACAAACAGGCACATTACTTGTCAAGCTGCGGCCAGGAGAGCTGCAGCAGCCTCAGATCACAAACACGTGCTGCCACGCGGGGTCACGTGTGCCAGATATGTCACGTCTCCAGCGAAACGCGACACCGGCGCAGACACCACGGCGGTGTCAGCGGACATGACCAGCGGTGGGAGACGGCGATGTGATGGCCGCACTCATCAACTGCGCTGGCTTCATCGAGTCTGCGACACAGCATCGAGTCGCCATAAATAGCAGGGTGGAGACGTCGCCGTAATCACACCCACATGTCTCACACTATATACAACCGGTCCACAGCTCACTGATGGACACGACATACAGCGTATTTGTTCCTCACCCTCGCCGCATACACCACCGCATACACCGCATACATAGTACAAATGCCCAGTATACATACCGCACACAGCTCCGTCGCACGCCGCTGAACACGGCAGGCGACGAACACAGCACTACACGGGCAGAAACTGGCTCCTCTCCTCCTCCGTATGTCGCCTCACTTCCATCTCGGCCCTCCGCCCCCACCTCCAGCTCGGCCCTCCACCCTCACCTCCGCCCCCACCTCCAGCTCGGCCCTCCGCCCCCCCCTCACCTCCGCCCCCACCTCCGCCCCCACCTCCAGCTCGGCCTTCGCCCCCCCCACCCTCACCTCCGCCCTCACCTCCGCCCCCACCTCCAGCTCGGCCCTCCGCCCCCCCCCCCCCACCCTCACCTCCGCCCCCACCTCCAGCTCGGCCCTCCGCCCCCCCCCCACCCTCACCTCCGCCCTCACCTCCGCCCCCACCTCCAGCTCGGCCCTCCGCCCCCACCTCCAGCTCGGCCCTCCGCCCCCACCTCCGTCCCCACCTCCACCCTCACCTCCGGCCCCACCTCCAGCTCGGCCCTCCAGCTCGGCCCTCCAGCTCGGCCCTCCGCCGTGCGGCCGGCTCGGATAACAGACACCACCACGGCTGACTCGCCGCTCTGCAGAGCTCTCGTCTGTCGCGTCTCCGCTTCTTGCCTGGCGCAGTCGACAGCCTCTGGCTCGCCGCTACACGGACGGCTCCTGTCTCTGGGGCCGCTCTGTGGCCTGCCCCGTCGGTACGGGTAGTTGGCCGGAGCTGCAGCGGGGCTGGCATCACATCGCCCAGCCCAGGGAGTACCCCGCGCATGGCGTGTGCCGGCGCCCCGTCTCAGAGACCGGCGTTTGGCGGCGGCGTTTGTGCGACCGCCAGTGTTGAGCAGTATCGCCCAGGATCTCGCGACAGTATCGCCCAGGATCCCGCGACAGTATCGCCCAGGATCCCGCGACAGTATCGCCCAGGATCTCGCGACAGTATCGCCCAGGATCTCGCGACAGTATCGCCCAGGATCCCGCGACAGTATCGCCCAGGATCCCGCGACAGTATCGCCCAGGATCCCGCGACGCCCGCTCAGTCCTCCTTCAGCGCCAGGAACAGCTTCTGGATGCACATGTTGAACTTAGCTGAAATGAGCCAAACGACGCTAGGTCAATATACAACGAAACACCAGCTGTCATTACAAGGTCATGCTGAGCAGCACCACTAAATCATCACATCCGGAGGAGGTGTCCGAACAGACGATACGAATCCAGCTTCCCGTGCACCAGCATACCGGACGTAGGTGCAATATGCGCGAACTAGACAGTGGCAGAGGTGTGACACAGCGGGCCGGTTGGACAGGCCACTCGCTACGCACCACTTACCAGTGGCCCGGAGCGCCCAACGCGGCTTGTTCTGCCAGTAGACAAACACGAAGTAGGCGGGCACGCCGGTGAGTGTGATGAGGATGCCCATGCCGACTTCCACTGGCTTCACATAAAGCGGCATAAACACGAGGAAGCCGCAGATGAGCAGGAACAGCACCGGCACCGCGATGTTCACCTGGGACGACACGTGTACACGTCAGCGCCGCAGCAGGGATGATGGTGGATACGTCAGCGCCGCAGCAGGGATGATGGTGGATACGTCAGCGCCGCAGCAGGGATGATGGTGGATACGTCAGCGCCGCAGCAGGGATGATGGTGGATACGTCAGCGCCGCAGCAGGGATGATGGTGGATACGTCAGCGCCGCAGCAGGGATGATGGTGGATACGTCAGCGCCGCAGCAGGGATGATGGTGGATACGTCAGCGCCGCAGCAGGGATGATGGTGGATACGTCAGCGCCGCAGCAGGGATGATGGTGGATACGTCAGCGCCGCAGCAGGGATGATGGTGGATACGTCAGCGCCGCAGCAGGGATGATGGTGGATACGTCAGCGCCGCAGCAGGGATGATGGTGGATACGTCAGCGCCGCAGCAGGGATGATGGTGGATACGTCAGCGCCGCAGCAGGGATGATGGTGGATACCTGGTCTGTGACAGGGGTAGTCAGATTCGGGATGGTTCGAGAAACAGCAAACGGTACCGGCAGCCAAATATACACGGTGTTCAGGCGCCGAACATAGAGCCAGCTCACGCAGCAGCCAAGTCGACACTTCACAGCGCTGCCACACGAGCCAGCTGACGCAGCGGCCAAGTCGACACATCACAGCGCTGCCACACGAGTTCGGGACAAGCCTTCAGCAGCTTCTAGTTCCAGTCAACTGAAGTTCCACGATACCTGAGGCTGGACAACTGTATTAGTCTGAGCCCTGTCTGTGCCTCGGCGACCCACCACCAACCCAAGCGAAGCCATATCAGACTGCACGACCTGTGCCAGTGTCAGTAACATAGCAATGCCGCTGTATTAGTCTGAGCCCTGTCTGTGCCTCGGCGACCCACCACCAACCCAAGCGAAGCCATATCAGACTGCACGACCTGTGCCAGTGTCAGTAACATAGCAATGCCGCTGTATTAGTCTGAGCCCTGTCTGTGCCTCGGCGACCCACCACCAACCCAAGCGAAGCCATATCAGACTGCACGACCTGTGCCAGTGTCAGTAACATAGCAATGCCGCTGTATTAGTCTGAGCCCTGTCTGTGCCTCGGCGACCCACCACCAACCCAAGCGAAGCCATATCAGACTGCACGACCTGTGCCAGTGTCAGTAACATAGCAATGCCGCTGTATTAGTCTGAGCCCTGTCTGTGCCTCGGCGACCCACCACCAACCCAAGCGAAGCCATATCAGACTGCACGACCTGTGCCAGTGTCAGTAACATAGCAATGCCGCCCGCCCGCCCGCCGCGGAGCGCCGGCAGGGCGGTGGCGCCACCTACCTGTGCCAGTGTCAGTAACATAGCAATGCCGCCCGCCCGCCCGCCGCGGAGCGCCGGCAGGGCGGTGGCGCCACCTACCTGTGCCAGTGTCAGTAACATAGCAATGCCGCCCGCCCGCCCGCCGCGGAGCGCCGGCAGGGCGGTGGCGCCACCTACCCGGATGGGCCGCTCGCGCGCTGGCTCCTTCCAGCGCAGGTACAGCAGGCTACATATCGAGCACATGATAAACGACGACTCGATGAAGCTAGCGTAGTTGATCAGCGCGAATATGTTACTAGTGCACAGATATACCAGCGACAGCAGTCCCTGCGAATAGGAGAAACAAGTCAATCCAGCAGCACAGCATCGTACAATTTTACGGAGGGCAGCATCACATATTTGTATCTTCATGTGCGAAGGTTGTACAGTCATCATATAAAAAGCAACTAAGGACTTAGACGTGCCAATTAAATACAATGTTGAACAAAATGATGCAAACTAACAATGGTCGAAACACTAAAATGACGTTTCCACAATTTCGCGACATCAATCCCAGTTGGCAATGGCTTCAGCATCACCATTTGGCGGAAATCCTCCCTTTTCAGGCTAAGCATTTCCATATTCACATGCGCTCCCCCCACACAAGAGCCCAGTAAAGCCTACTCACGCTGTTGGAGACCTCTCCCTCCGCTCCGGACTACTCACCGACACAGACAGGCGTCCAGCTCCGGACTACTCACCGACACAGACAGGCGTCCAGCTCCGCTCCGGACTACTCACCGACACAGACAGGCGTCCAGCTCCGCTCCGGACTACATACCGACACAGACAGGCGTCCAGCTCCGGACTACTCACCGACACAGACAGGCGCCCTGCTCCGGACTACTCACCGACACAGACAGGCGTCCAGCACCGGACTACATACCGACACAGACAGGCGTCCAGCTCCGCTCCGGACTACACACCGACACAGACAGGCGTCCAGCTCCGGACTACTCACCGACACAGACAGGCGTCCAGCTCCGGACTACTCACTGACACAGACAGGCGTCCAGCTCCGGACTACTCACTGACACAGACAGGCGTCCAGCTCCGGACTACTCACCGACACAGACAGGCGCCCTGCTCCGGACTACTCACCGACACAGACAGGCGTCCAGCTCCGGACTACTCACCGACACAGACAGGCGTCCAGCTCCGGACTACTCACCGACACAGACAGGCGTCCAGCTCCGCTCCGGACTACTCACCGACACAGACAGGCGTCCAGCTCCGGACTACTCACCGACACAGACAGGCGTCCAGCTCCGCTCCGGACTACTCACCGACACAGACAGGCGTCCAGCTCCGGACTACTCACCGACACAGACAGGCGTCCAGCTCCGGACTACTCACCGACACAGACAGGCGTCCAGCTCCGGACTACTCACTGACACAGACAGGCGTCCAGCACCGGACTACATACCGACACAGACAGGCGTCCAGCTCCGCTCCGGACTACTCACCGACACAGACAGGCGTCCAGCTCCGGACTACTCACCGACACAGACAGGCGTCCAGCTCCGGACTACTCACCGACACAGACAGGCGTCCAGCTCCGCTCCGGACTACTCACCGACACAGACAGGTGTCCAGCTCCGGACTACTCACCGACACAGACAGGCGTCCAGCTCCGCTCCGGACTACACACCGACACAGACAGGCGTCCAGCTCCGCTCCGGACTACTCACCGACACAGACAGGCGTCCAGCTCCGGACTACTCACCGACACAGACAGGCGTCCAGCTCCGCTCCGGACTACACACCGACACAGACAGGCGTCCAGCTCCGCTCCGGACTACTCACCGACACAGCCAGGCGTCCAGCTCCGCTCCGGACTACACACCGACACAGACAGGCGTCCAGCTCCGGACTACTCACCGACACAGACAGGCGCCCAGCTCCGGACTACACACCGACACAGACAGGCGTCCAGCTCCGGACTACTCACCGACACAGACAGGCGTCCAGCTCCGCTCCGGACTACACACCGACACAGACAGGCGTCCAGCTCCGCTCCGGACTACTCACCGACACAGACAGGCGTCCAGCTCCGCACTACTCACCGACACAGACAGGCGTCCAGCTCCGCTCCGGACTACACACCGACACAGACAGGCGTCCAGCTCCGGACTACACACCGACACAGACAGGCGTCCAGCTCCGCTCCGGACTACTCACCGACACAGACAGGCGTCCAGCTCCGCTCCGGACTACTCACCGACACAGACAGGCGTCCAGCTCCGCTCCGGACTACTCACCGACACAGACAGGCGTCCAGCTCCGGACTACTCACCGACACAGACAGGCGTCCAGCTCCGCTCCGGACTACTCACCGACACAGACAGGCGTCCAGCTCCGCTCCGGACTACTCACCGACACAGACAGGCGTCCAGCTCCGGACTACTCACCGACACAGACAGGCGTCCAGCACCGGACTACTCACCGACACAGACAGGCGCCCTGCTCCGGACTACTCACCGACACAGACAGGCGTCCAGCTCCGGACTACTCACTGACACAGACAGGCGTCCAGCACCGAACTACTCACCGACACAGACAGGCGTCCAGCTCCGGACTACTCACCGACACAGACAGGCGTCCAGCTCCGGACTACTCACTGACACAGACAGGCGTCCAGCACCGGAGAGAGCTCAGTCCGGACCGGACACCGGACTGAGCTCTCTGAGGCAGTAAGACAGATGTCCGCCTCGAAAGCATGTGGCGATGATGGCATCACGATCGCTATGATCCGCACGACATTCCCTGTCATTGCCCCTCACTTACTACACATTGTAAATTTCTCGATCGCGTCAGGCACTCTGCCGGGTGCATGGAAAGTGGCCAAGGTCCTGCCACTCCACAAAGCAGGCTCTGTCGTTGACCCCAACAATTATAGGCCGATATCGATTCTCCCCACCGTAGCTAAGTTGACTGAGCGAGTGATTTGTAATCAGCTGATGTCCTACCTGCAAAGTCACTGTATTCTTGGCGAGGAGCAGCATGGTTTCCGGCCCGGGCACTCCACGGAGTCGGCAATGCTGGACGCTGTTGGCCGCGTTGTTGGGCGCATAGATCAGGGAAATATCGCTTGTCTAACAACAGCAGACACCTCTAAAGCCTTTGACAGCGTCCCGCATTGCCGGCTCCTGGAGAAGCTCGGGTGGTATGGTATTGACGCGCACTGGTTTCGTGACTGGTTGTGTGACCGTTCACAGCGTGTGATGGACAGTGAGAGCGCCCCAGTGTCGCACGGTGTAGTACAGGGGTCCCTTCTCGGGCCAATACTCTACCTGTTGTACACAAACGACTTTCCAAGTTACTTCACTGACACACAAATTGTAATGTATGCCGACGACATTCAGTTCATCCACTCATGCCTTCCCTGTAACATTCCAGCTCTAAAGCAGAACGTGGAGGACACTCTGAAAGCGGCACATGTGTGGTTTGTAGCCAATAGTTTAAAACTAAATCCAAACAAGACAGAGATTTTGCTTGTCAAAACACGTCAGCGCCAGATACCGAACAATTTTTCAGTTACATTCAACGGCGCCACTCTGGTCCCCTCATCCAAAGCCAAAATATTAGGAATCATAGTCGATGCCCATCTCACATGGGAATCACATGTATCACTCGTGGTGCGCCGTTGCTACGCTACGTTGCGCGGTCTTTCAAAACTGTCGCATAGTCTTTCATATGATGTTAAGAAATTTTTGATAGAATCGCTAGTCATCCCTCATATCATGTATTGTATCACTGTGTGGGGCGGGTGTGGTGTGACGCAGAAAAAACGCGTGCAGAAGGTGCTGAATCACTGCGCTCGCGTCGTGTTCTCCGCTCGTAGATCAGAGCATGTCACTCCACTTCTTGAGGAGCTGCAGTGGGCATCGATTGACATGCGCGTGTGCGAGCGAGATATCGCAATGCTCCATCGGCTGTTTAGTCACCAGTATGCACCTCAGTGTCTACGAAACTCGATAAGTTACCGCAGTGACGTGTCTGTCAGGGACACTCGGGCCGCAGCCGCTGGACAGCTCCAGCTTCCGCGCGTGCGCACCGAAATGGCCAGACGGTATTTTGGATACAGGGCGCTCTCACTGTGGAACATGGCTCCTACGGATGTAAAGGAAGCCAAAAGCTCAGCTGGAAGTAGAAGGAAGGCGGAGGCATGGCTGAGGGCGCGAGACCATGCCAGGTGACTAGAATGATTGTGTCATATGTTCGCGACTTGTTTCTGAACGGATTGTCTATGTATTTTATCCAGTGTTCCATTTCACCCTGTGTTTTACTATATATCTTGTATTGACTCTTGGTCATAAGAGCCATCACATGGAGACCATTCGAAATAAATGAATGAATGATGAATGAATGACTACATACCGACACAGACAGGCGTCCAGCTCCGCTCCGGACTACACACCGACACAGACAGGCGTCCAGCTCCGGACTACTCACCGACACAGACAGGCGTCCAGCTCCGGACTACTCACTGACACAGACAGGCGTCCAGCACCGGACTACATACCGACACAGACAGGCGTCCAGCTCCGCTCCGGACTACACACCGACACAGACAGGCGTCCAGCTCCGGACTACTCACCGACACAGACAGGCGTCCAGCTCCGGACTACTCACCGACACAGACAGGCGTCCAGCTCCGGACTACTCACTGACAGACAGGCGTCCAGCACCGGACTACTCACCGACACAGACAGGCGTCCAGCTCCGGACTACTCACCGACACAGACAGGCGTCCAGCTCCGGACTACTCACTGACACAGACAGGCGTCCAGCACCGGACTACATACCGACACAGACAGGCGTCCAGCTCCGCTCCGGACTACACACCGACACAGACAGGCGTCCAGCTCCGGACTACTCACCGACACAGACAGGCGTCCAGCTCCGGACTACTCACTGACACAGACAGGCGTCCAGCACCGGACTACATACCGACACAGACAGGCGTCCAGCTCCGCTCCGGACTACACACCGACACAGACAGGCGTCCAGCTCCGGACTACTCACCGACACAGACAGGCGTCCAGCTCCGCTCCGGACTACACACCGACAGACAGGCGTCCAGCTCCGGACTACTCACCGACACAGACAGGCGTCCAGCTCCGCTCCGGACTACACACCGACACAGACAGGCGTCCAGCTCCGCTCCGGACTACTCACCGACACAGACAGGCGTCCAGCTCCGCTCGGGACTACTCACCGACACAGACAGGCGTCCAGCTCCGCTCCGGACTACACACCGACACAGACAGGCGTCCAGCTCCGGACTACTCACCGACACAGACAGGCGTCCAGCACCGGACTACTCACCGACACAGACAGGCGTCCAGCTCCGGACTACTCACCGACACAGACAGGCGTCCAGCTCCGCTCCGGACTACACACCGACACAGACAGGCGTCCAGCTCCGGACTACTCACCGACACAGACAGGCGTCCAGCTCCGGACTACTCACCGACACAGACAGGCGTCCAGCTCCGCTCCGGACTACACACCGACACAGACAGGCGTCCAGCTCCGGACTACTCACCGACACAGACAAGCGTCCAGCTCCGCTCCGGACTACTCACCGACACCGACAGGCGTCCAGCTCCGCTCCGGACTACACACCGACACAGACAGGCGTCCAGCTCCGGACTACTCACCGACACAGACAGGCGCCCAGCTCCGAACTACACACCGACACAGACAGGCGTCCAGCTCCTGACTACTCACCGACACAGACAGGCGTCCAGCTCCGGACTACTCACCGACACAGACAGGCGTCCAGCTCCGGACTACTCACTGACACAGACAGGCGTCCAGCTCCGGACTACTCACCGACACAGACAGGCGCCCAGCTCCGGACTACTCACCGACACAGACAGGCGTCCAGCTCCGGACTACTCACTGACACAGACAGGCGTCCAGCTCCGGACTACTCACCGACACAGACAGGCGCCCAGCTCCGGACTACTCACCGACACAGACAGGCGTCCAGCTCCGGACTACTCACCGACACAGACAGGCGTCCAGCTCCGCTCCGGACTACTCACCGACACCGACAGGCGTCCAGCTCCGCTCCGGGACTACACACCGACACAGACAGGCGTCCAGCTCCGGACTACTCACCGACACAGACAGGCGTCCAGCTCCGCTCGGGACTACTCACCGACACAGACAGGCGTCCAGCTCCGGACTACTGACCGACACATACAGGCGTCCAGCTCCGCTCCGGACGTGCGTGTCCCCCCCCCCCCCCCGCCCCGTCCTTCATCCCTCTCAGAGGCAGGGAGACTGCCATTCATCCCGCTCCACCCACGAGGAAATCGTCCCATTCCTTCCCTTCACCTCACCTCACCCCGGATGTAGACACCTTACAGCCCTATCTCACCCGACTCACGAGGTAGACGCGCCGCCCCGTGTCCGGCTCCACTCTCGAGGCAGGCGACTCCCTCGACCGGCCATATTCCAGAAGGGTAGTCTCCCCGTGCGCCGTTCCAACTCAGGCTCACTTTCGAAGGTGTCTATTGGTGTTCGGATTCGTCCCACTACTCCCGCTGGAAACCCGACGCCGCCACGTTCCGCTACTCATGACCTAGGCGCCTCCCGTCCCTGGAAACCCGACGCCGCCACGTTCCGCTACTCATGACCTAGGCGTCTCCCGTCCCCCACCCGTCCCACCCCCCGTGAGGCCGTCACCCGAGTCCCGCCCCCGTCCCGCCCAACTCACGAGGTATGCGAGCGCCGGCGCCGGCGTGAAGTGCTGCATCTGGACGCCGCAGAGCGCCATCGGAAAGTGGCCGTGCCGGGCACCGATGAAGCAGAGCCTGGACAACAGCGGCGGACGGCTCTAACGACGGCTCGACGCGGGCCGTGTGAGGGGTTAGTGGCCCGACATGCCACGCGCAATCCGCTAGAGACTGGGGTCAGGTTGCTGGGCGTGGCTGGTACACGGGCTGGAGTGGGGTCAGGAGGACGGACGGGCAGACTGAGGAGCTGATGAGGTAGAGGACGGGGTGATGGTGAGGTGAGGATAGGATGGGAGCGGGACCGGTAATATGGAACGGGAGGACGGGGTGATGGTGAGGTGAGGAGAGGAGGAGAGGAGAGGATGGGAGCGGGACCGGTAATATGGAACGGGAGGACGGGGTGATGGTGAGGTGAGGAGAGGATGGGAGCGGGACCGGTAATATGGAACGGGAGGACGGGGTGATGGAGAGGAGGAGAGGATGGGAGCGGCGCCGGTAATATGGAACGGGAGGACGGGGTGATGGAGAGGAGGAGAGGATGGGAGCGGGACCGGCAATATGGAACGGGAGGACGGGGTGATGGAGAGGAGGAGGATGGGAGCGGCGCCGGTAATATGGAACGGGAGGACGGGGTGATGGAGAGGAGGAGAGGATGGGAGCGGGACCGGTAATATGGAACGGGAGGACGGGGTGATGGAGAGGAGGAGAGGATGGGAGCGGGACCGGTAATATGGAACGGGAGGACGGGGTGATGGTGAGGTGAGGATAGGATGGGAGCGGCGCCGGTAATATGGAACGGGAGGACGGGGTGATGGAGAGGAGGAGAGGATGAGAGCGGGACCGGTAATATGGAACGGGAGGACGGGGTGATGGTGAGGTGGGGAGAGGATAGGATGGGATGGGAGCGGGACCGGTAATATGACACGGGAGGACGGGGTGATGGTGAGGGTAGGATGGGAGCGGGACCGGTAATATGGAACGGGAGGACGGGGTGATGGTGAGGTGAGGAGAGGATAGGATGGGATGGGAGCGGCGCCGGTAATATGGCACGGGAGGACGGGGTGATGGTGAGATGAAGAGAGGAGGAGAGGATGGGAGCGGGACCGGTAATATGGAACGGGAGGACGGGGTGATGGAGAGGAGAGGAGAGGAGAGGAGAGGAGAGGAGAGGAGAGGATAGGATGGGAGCGGGACCAGTAATATGGAACGGGAGGACGGGGTGACGGTGAGGTGAGGAGAGGAGGAGAGGAGAGGAGAGGAGAGGATGGGAGCGGGACCGGTAATATGGAACGGGAGGACGGGGTGATGGTGATGGTGATGGTGATGGTGAGGTAAGGATAGGATGGGAGTGGGACCGGTAATATGGAACGGGAGGACGGGGTGATGGTGAGGTGAGGAGAGTATAGGATGGGATGGGAGCGGGACCGGTAATATGACACGGGAGGACGGGGTGCTGGTGAGGTGAGGGTAGGATGGGAGCGGGACCGGTAATATGGAACGGGAGGACGGGGTGATGGTGAGGTGAGGTGAGGAGAGGATAGGATGGGATGGGAGCGGGACCGGTAATATGACACGGGAGGACGGGGTGCTGGTGAGGTGAGGGTAGGATGGGAGCGGGACCGGTAATATGGAACGGGAGGACGGGGTGATGGAGAGGAGGAGAGGATGGGAGCGGGACCGGTAATATGAAACGGGAGGACGGGGTGATGGTGAGGTGAGGAGAGGATGAGAGGAGAGGATGGGAGCGGGACCGGTAATATGGAACGGGAGGACGGGGTGATGGTGAGGTGAGGATAGGATGGGAGTGGGACCGGTAATATGGAACGGGAGGACGGGGTGATGGTGAGGTGAGGATAGGATGGGAGTGGGACCGGTAATATGGAACGGGAGGACGGGGTGATGGTGAGGTGAGGAGAGTATAGGATGGGATGGGAGCGGGACCGGTAATATGACACGGGAGGACGGGGTGCTGGTGAGGTGAGGGTAGGATGGGAGCGGGACCGGTAATATGGAACGGGAGGACGGGGTGATGGTGAGGTGAGGAGAGGATAGGATGGGATGGGAGCGGGACCGGTAATATGACACGGGAGGACGGGGTGATGGTGAGGTGAGGATAGGATGGGAGCGGGACCGGTAATATGGAACGGGAGGACGGGGTGAAGGAGAGGAGGGGAGGATGGGAGCGGGACCGGTAATATGGAACGGGAGGACGGGGTGATGGAGAGGAGGAGAGGATGGGAGCGGGACCGGTAATATGGAACGGGAGGACGGGGTGATGGAGAGGAGAGGATGGGAGCGGGACCGGTAATATGGAACGGGAGGACGGGGTGATGGTGAGGTGAGGATAGGATGGGAGCGGGACCGGTAATATGGAACGGGAGGACGGGGTGATGGTGAGGATAGGATGGGAGCGGGGCCGGTAATATGGAACGGGAGGACGGGGTGCTGGTGAGGTGAGGGTAGGATGGGAGTGGGATCGGTAATATGGAACGGGAGGACGGGGTGATGGTGAGGTGAGGTGAGGTGAGGATAGGATGGGAGTGGGACCGGTAATATGGAACGGGATGACGGGGTGATGGTGAGGTGAGGTGAGGTGAGGATAGGATGGGAGTGGGACCGGTAATATGGAACGGGAGGACGGGGTGATGGTGAGGTGAGGTGAGGAGAGGATAGGATGGGAGCGGGACCGGTAATATGACACGGGAGGACGGGGTGCTGGTGAGGTGAGGGTAGGATGGGAGCGGGGCCGGTAATATGGAACGGGAGGACGGGGTGATGATGAGGAGAGAGGAGAGGAGAGGATAGGATGGGAGCAGGACCAGTAATATGGAACGGGAGGACGGGTGACGGTGAGGATAGGATGGGAGCGGGACCGGTAATATGGAACGGGAGGACGGGGTGACGGTGAGGTGAGGAGAGGAGGAGAGGAGAGGATGGGAGCGGGACCGGTAATATGGAACGGGAGGACGGGGTGATGGTGAGGAGAGGAGAGGATGGGAGCAGGACCAGTAATATGGAACGGGAGGACGGGGTGATGGTGAGGTGAGGAGAGGATAGGATGGGAGCAGGACCAGTAATATGGAACGGGAGGACGGGGTGACGGTGAGGATAGGATGGGAGCGGGACCGGTAATATGGAACGGGAGGACGGGGTGACGGTGAGGTGAGGAGAGGAGGAGAGGAGAGGATGGGAGCGGGACCGGTAATATGGAACGGGAGGACGGGGTGATGGTGAGGTGAGGAGAGGATAGGATGGGAGCGGGACCGGTAATATGGAACGGGAGGACGGGATGATGGTGAGGTGAGGAGAGGATAGGATGGGAGCGGGACCGGTAATATGGAACGGGAGGACGGGGTGATGGTGAGGTGAGGTGAGGAGAGGATAGGATGGGAGCGGGACCGGTAATATGACACGGGAGGACGGGGTGCTGGTGAGGTGAGGATAGGATGGGAGCGGGACCAGTAATATGGAACGGGAGGACGGGGTGATGGTGAGGTGAGGTGAGGATAGGATGGGAGCGGGACCGGTAATATGACACGGGAGGACGGGGTGCTGGTGAGGTGAGGGTAGGATGGGAGCGGGACCGGTAATATGGAACGGGAGGACGGGGTGATGATGAGGAGAGGATAGGATGGGAGCGGGACCAGTAATATGGAACGGGAGGACGGGGTGATGGTGAGGATAGGATGGGAGCGGGACCAGTAATATGGAACGAGAGGACGGGGTGATGGTGAGGTGAGGATAGGATGGGAGCGGGACCGGTAATATGAAACGCATATGGACCGCTTGGGACGACAGAACGGGTGGATGGAGGGCTGAGTCGGCTGGATGGATCATGTCGGAAAATCAGCTATTGAGGTGAACGACGGATAGGGAAGGTAGATGTGGAAGAATGCCGTGAGGTTTTGAGGACGGAACAGTGGACTGGGGGATACATAAGCTTTGAGCATCTCAGCCGAGGGCGGGACCGAAGTTGAAAGATTGAAGCCAAGTAAAGCACACGACGTCAGCGATGCACAACTCACATTCTGAGTCTACGACAGTGTGTCCGAACTCTTTGGCTTCAAGCTTAAAACCTCATAAGGGTGTATCATAAATTATTATATGGACACAATCAGCGGATTGACAGGGTACGAGTGGACACTGGACAGGTAGATGGGCACAATCTAATCTAACGAGGCGATCTATGTTCCACGCTCGTCCGTTCGAGCTGCGAGGTTCGGCGAAGGTCCAGCAAATACATCTGAGCAGTCCTGGGTAGGCTCATTAAGGCATAACAACCTCCCAAAACATCACACATACACGAAACACATTCATGATGTGCCTCCTAGCAATCACATTGGACGAAATTCCAATGCAGATCGTTCACACAATACTATAACTACCCAAGCGACATGCATGCATGCATGCAGCTGCGGTAGTGGCAGGTTGTTAGTATAAACCGGCCGGCGTGCGGCGGTGCGGCGGTGCGGCGGCCACTCAGCTGCTGCAGGCGTGTCCTCACTCTCCGATACAGATACTCACGAGGAAGATCAGTGCCGGCATGGGCGTGACGTAACTCTGGCCTATCATGGCCAGAGAGCCGGGAAAATGGCCATTCCGCGCACCAACGAAACACAGCCTTCACACCGGAACAAACGGCAACAAAACGACGTCAGCCTAAGCCACAAACATGTGAATTTAAAGATAAATGGGACTATGAAGCAGTGCACTGGTTGAATGCCATGCGTCAATCCCTAGTCGGGTGAAAGAAAATGTCCAGAACCATAATGATTCACGGTTTAGGCCCACAACAAACGGATAGATTCCAACAAGAAGACCTTTTGCCTCATTGGTTTGGATGTTCGGGTCACATTCAAAGGCAAAACATTGGTGTGGTTCCGATCTAAAATCATCCGGGAACCTTTGAGAGAAAACAAACAGAGCCGTTGCGTATACAGATATAAAGCAGCTGCAATCCAAATGATAGCATGTCAAAGTCAAGTAAATGGGTAAGTAAATAAAATTGTTATTTACCGTCAAAAATATAAAGCAAAAAGCAAACGAACATAAGGGAGCACATACGTGATCATAAAGGCATGCAGCAATGTTATGCGCGGTGTGTCTATGCACTAACAAACCGTGGCGTGACCGTGGTGACAGACGCGTGACAGACGCGTGGCGCAAGCATATGCCAACGGGGCATAGGTGCAGGTGCACCGGCGGACTGCTACTGTGCCCATGTGTCGTACGCCACCGTAAGTTCAACACATCACAAACACGATAACTTTCGAATAGGCACTCGCAACAAATTTGACAGACACTTCCTTCGTGAGGTACATAGAAAACGGTCCAAAACGGAAGGAGTTATTCTTATTCACTTTTCTATGTCGCATAATGTCATTTTTTAAACACCAAAAATAGACCGAAGAATATAAGCCGATCGATTATTGAATGATAGGGCCATGACGTCCGGCTGATGCAAGCCAAACTCCTTCAAAGTGACCGGCCAGTCCAGTCGTGCAACTGACTTCGACACCACTCTTCGTGTGAACAGCCTAACGATGAGATACTTCTCAACAATTTTGAATATGGCAGTTATCTGATCAATCCATAGAGCTATAAACAAGAAGAGTCATGCACAAAGCTATCAAGAGAGCAATTAACAAAAACGCGATGTAATATCCCCATTTTGTGTGCTTGCCGCACCCGAATTTGCGTATTTTATCTCCGTTGACAAGTGCCTGTCACCTTTGTGGCGAGTGCCGGTCGATCCTATGACTCGGTTCGCCACTGACTGGCCGTAAGTCAGACAGCTGAGTAGAGGTGTACTCTGCACACGGTTAAACAAAATTGCAACCGCAACCGCCCGTAACCGTAGGGCTCAAATCCTTAACCGTTCGTAACCTTATGCAACCGCAACGGCGCTTTAACCGCCCGACTCCGACTGTACACCTCTACAGCTGAGCATTGAGCGAGCCTACCTTGATGACGTCATGATGTGCACACTGAGGCCGCCGAACGCCGAGAACGCCACGAACAGCGGCATGATCCAGGACATGACGCCCAGCGTCTTGTTGGCGAACGTCTGCCGGGGTTGGGTGTGTGTGGGTGAGGGGTGTGAACAGTGAGTGACCAAGGTTCAACAGACCCATCATACTTAAGTAGCCATAAGTCTGCCAAAACTAAAGATATTGCTTTGAAATTCGGTGTGGGTATTGTCTATACTTCGTTCTCCAATATATATTCCGGTTTTTGAACATGTTTGGAAATTTTGATTTGGTGGATTTTTTTCCCCAATTTTTTTTTCTTCGTAAAATCATATGAAATATCAAAGCATATGAAAAGGCCGGAATATATATATATATATATATATATATATATATATATATATATATATATATATATATATATATATATATATATATATATATATATATATATATATATATATATATATATATATATATATATATATATATATATATATATATATATATATATATATATATATATATATATATATATATTGGAGAACCAAGTATGGACGATGCCCAAACCAAATGTCAAAGCGATATCTTGAGCGTTGACCGACTTAAGACTCCCTAAGCAGTGGCGTACGCAGAAATTTACAAAGGACCAGGTCATTGCGTTGAGGGGCGCCACCCGATCGACAGGGCCGCCACCAATAATGGCGAAATTTTGCAGGGGTGGGGCGCCTCTCCTTCCGCACTGTGCGGAAGGAGAGTCACTGGCCGGAGGGGCACCGTCACTCGCCAAAGAGGGGCAGTCACTAGTCGGAGGGGCGACGTCACTCGCCGGAGGGGCGCCGTCACTAGCCGGAGAGGCGCCGTCACTCGCCGGAGGGGCGTGGTCACTGACCCGAGGGGCGCTGTCACGGGCCGGAGAGGCGCCGTCTATGGCAGGGGACGCCCTCACTGGCCGGGGGCGCCGTCACTGGCCACAAGAGTGCCGTCACTGGCCGGGGAGCGTCCTCACTGGCCGGAGTGGCGCCGTCACTGGCCAGAGGGGCGTCGTGACTGATCGGAGGGGCGCCAGCTTTGCATGGGCGCCTCGGGTCCAAAGGACCAGGTCATGACCTGCATGACCTGATAGTTGATACTCGGTACGCCGCTGTCCCTAAGTATGATGGGCCTCGACTTTATATTCGACATTTCCAAATATGCGTGGCGGGTCTGACGCTATTTTCGATCTGGAGCGATTCCTGCAACCAACGTAAGTTTAAAAACGTCGCGTTTTGGCGCCGAAGTTTATAGCGGTGAATAGCGTGCATGGAACGCATTTCGACAGTATTCGAGGAATTGTGACTGGGACTTGGGTATCGTTGTTTTCCTTTTCCCTGTAAACATGTAGCCAAATAAAATTCACACTTTGTGAATTGTAGGTAAAGTTAATATTTTTTAATTGTCAAGGTTATTTTAAATTACTATTGCTTGGGATGGCTACTTTGGCCTCAGGTCATATCCAGACTCAAGTAATTTCAGGTACCAATTTTAAATCTGACACCCATTTTGCACCATGCTTAGGTACTTATCCCGGTGCATTGTATGGGTTCTATGAGTAGGTCTCACAATTTTTTTGCATTTCCAACTAGTCAAGATGACTTTCCAACTAGTCAGAAGAAGACTCAGCATGAACTCAGCTACAACAAAAAATGTTTGAAAGCGACAGAAGAGGTAAAATTAGGTTTGTCTGGTTTTTACCACTGGCGAATCCAGAGGAGTGGGGGCATTATGGGCAAATGCCCCCCCCCCCCCCCCAGGAGCATGGCGGGCATTCGATACAAGGATGTCCCCCGCCCCGCGTGTTCCTGCATTGGCTGTAAGAAGTGATAATTAGGAAGAAGAAAAAATCCCCCGGTCAATTACTTTCTCTTAGAAAACCCGACACCACTACCCCCCCCCCTCGCTCAACGATTTTTCGCGTTGACGATCCGACTCCACCCCCCCCCCCCCCCCCCCGGTCAACAACTTTTCGCTGCTGAAGCGGAGCGAAATTTTTGCTCCCCCCCCCCCATTCTCGGACCCTAGATCCGCCAGTGCTGGTTGTGGGATGGTTATGGAGTTGGTGTGGGGCAAATGGGAGGGGGGGGGGGGGGGGGCTGACGGGCACTCCGCTGGCTCACCACAGCGATGGCGTCCGAGGCCAGCATCTCGACCGGCGAGAGCACCACCAGGTAGGCGACGTTGGCCAGCACGTAGATGCATGTGACCAGTGGCAGGCTGAGGTAGATGGAGCGCGGCAGGTTCCGGTACGGGTCACGCAGCTCCTCCGTCATGAAGTTCAGGTAGTTCCTGTGACGTGGACGCATCAAGAAGTTTCAAGATACCTTACCAGTTATTATTCTTATGAATTCAAATTAGGCATAGCATTAGCAACAGGCGTATTTGTGCTTGATTGAAAGCAGGAGAGCCAGTCCAGTAACAGTTAAACAAAACGCTCCATTTGCCACGAGTGAAGCTTGACATTAAACACCAGAGCTGTCTCCCTGGCGGCGGTCACGGTCGACCAGAGCTCGTCTTTCAACAACGGAAGCCCGCCCCAGATATCAGCTTGAACCAATCAAAGTCCGGCCACGCGGCCGGCCGACACCGACAGCTGGCGACCTCTCAGGTGTCACGTGACCGTGGGGTCAGATGCCGGGCAGTCACGTGACACGGCGTCTGATCTGGGTGCCGTAACGACGTACCAGCCAGCGTAGGAGAAGATTCCCGAATAGAACGACACCGCCAGCTGGCCAGGGTCCGTCTTTGTGCCGACAAACGCGTTGTCGAAACTCTGGCCGTTGCCTGAAACCGAATGCAGACAACGATACAATCATATCAGCAGGCAACGATAAAATAAAACAGCTTCAAATAGCCCGACGTAGTTGGTTCACGTAAGTTTGCACCTTGTATCTGAGGATATGCATGCTATCTATGCGTGGTTCATCATAAGGCCTCTACTTGTGTTAACGACGCCCCTACCATAGTATAAGCCCTACCATAGTATAAACCCTACCATAGCATAAGCCATACCATAGTATAACCCCTACCATAGTATAAGCCCTACCATAGTATAAGCCTTACCATGGTATAAGCCCTACCATAGTATAAGCCCTACCATAGTATAAGCCCTACCATAGTATAAGCCCTACCATAGTATGTATGTATTAACGTAAACAGACCGTTCCACACGACAGGGTTATTCTTCGGTCTTCCATACATGAACATAAACATGAGTGAGCTAAAACTAAGCACTACCATAGTATAAGCCCTACCATAGTATAAGCCCTACCATAGTGTAAGCCCTACCATAGTATAAGCCCTACCATAGTATAAGCCCTACCATAGTATAAGCCCTACCATAGTATAAGCCCTACCATAGTATAAGCCCTACCATAGTATAAGCCCTACCATAGTATAAGCCCTACCATAGTATAAGCCCTACCATAGTATAAGCCCTACCATAGTATAAGCCCTACCATAGTATAAGCCCTACCATAGTATAAGCCCTACCATAGTATAAGCCCTACCATAGTATAAGCCCTACCATAGTATAAGCCCTACCATAGTATAAGCCCTACCATAGTATAAGCCCTACCATCAGGGGCGCAGCCAGGGGGGGGGGGGGGCAAGGGGGGCAATTGCCCCCCCCCTTACGGGTCACAGGGGGCCCGCCGAGATTGGCCCAGATACCATTTGCATTAGCTAAATGGCTTTCAAAAAGTCACAGAGGAGCCCTCAAACCAGGCAAGGGCCACTCTGGTCCATGTCAAGGGCCCTCAGAGACACTGCAGGGCTTTCGAAGCCGGCCCAGAGGGCCTCTTGGGCATGTCCAGGGGCCCATTGAGCCCACCGATGGGCCCAAAAATACTGTCCAGGGGCCTCCCGAGCATGTCCAGGGGTCCCAATGAGCCCACTTAAGGGGGCAAAAACATGTCCAGGGACTTTTAGAGCTTCCCTGGGGCCCATTGAGCCCATTCAGGGGCCCCCAAAACCGGCCCAGGGGCCTCTAGAGCATGTCCACTTGTCCAGGGACCAATTGAGCCCACCTACGGCCTAACAAACCTGCCCAGTGGCCTCTCGAGCATGTCCATGGGCCCATTGAGTATGTTCAGGGGCCTCTCGAGCCTGGCCAGGGTCCCATTATAGTCTGTTTTTGGGCCTCTTGAACCTGCCCAGGGGCCATTATAGTTTTCCCAGAGGCCCATCGAGTCTGTTCAGGGGCCTCTCGAACCTGCCCAGGGGCCTCTTGAGCTTGCCCAGGGGCCCATTGAGTCTGTTCAAGGGCCTCTTGAACCTGCCTAGGGCCATTAGAGTCTATTCAGTGGCCTCTCGAGCTTTCCCAATGGTCCATTGATCCTGTTCCGGGCCTCTCGAACCTGCCCAGGGGCTATTAGAGTCTGATCAGGGGCCTCTCGGCTTGCCAAGGTGCCATTTAGTCTGTTCAGGACCCTCTCGAGCTTATCCAGAGTGCCATTGAGTCTGTGAACGGGGCCCTCGCGCCTGCCCAGGGGTTGCTAGCCGTCGCCTGGAGCGCCTGCTATAGCTGGAGCGCCTGCTAGCCGTGGTCTGCTGCTAGCGCCTGCTAGCCGAAAATTAACAATTTATCGTACACAATTGTCTTTGCAGTGCAGTCAAAATCCAGCTATAAAAGCTAGCTAGCTAGTGTCAAAAACTGGAAAATTTCGCGCCGCTTCGCGGCATGACATAAGTTTCGCAATTGCTTATACAATTTTGGAAAATGGGGAAAAGAATCTCATTAAGTGTCTGGCAGAGGCTCTCCTTGGCTGGAATTGCTGGCCCCAGTGCCCATTCCCTTCATAAAATATTGACTTCTAAGTTTCAAGCAGGCTACATGTTTAGCTAGTTTGCCGAGTTCCGAAAAAGGCGACGCGAACGCAAAGACGAGGAGATCGGCACCCGGAAGCTGCTCCAGCGGGGCACAATTTGCTGGACCGAAGAGCTAATAGTGGCAACAGGCCAGGACCATCTCATAAAATATTGCCAGGACCATCTCACCTCACGGTCTGGTTCCAATATTAAAATTTCGTTTTCCAAGACGTAAATTTAACATTTTCACGCCGCTTCGCAGCATCACATCGGTAGTCATCGTCATAACGAAGCCATAGTCATCATCATCGGTTCGTCGTGACGCTGAATTGAATGAATAACATTTTTAGCTTATTATCCAACTTTTTAACTTAAGGTGCGCAATTCATGCCGAAACAGCCTATATTTCTGGGTTTTATCAGGCAAAACCGTAAAAATTTCGCGCCGCTTCGCGGCGCTAACTAACAAGTACATACCTACCTACTATAACATGAAAATCCACATAAAAAATCCTGTAAAGGCTTAAATACACGTATCAAAATGGGGGTACATTTTTCGTCATTTCAGCCGCCCCCACACTCAAAAGCCGACCCCCACCTGTTGTCAGCTAAGATATGTTTTATCTCCTGTACGTAACAATACAAATTAGTAATGCGCTCAGTACAATGCCTACTGAGGGCCCTGGTCCACTCCAGCTCATCAAAAGTAGACGAAGAAAATGGTTATAAAGGGGGCCTTACAAAATAAAGTGGCCGAAATCCGTAGAGTTTTTCATATCCAGGGGTATTTTTTTTTGGGGTGAGGGGCCTCTCCCAGGGGCTTGCCCCCCCTTTCTGAAGGTCTGGCTGCGCCTCTGCCTACCATAGTATAACCCCTACCATAGTATAAGCCCTACCATAGTATAAGCCCTACCATAGTATAAGCCCTACCATAGTATAAGCCTTACCATGGTATAAGCCCTACCATAGTATAAGCCCTACCATAGTATAAGCCCTACCATAGTATAAGCCTTACCATGGTATAATCCCTACCATGGTATAAGCCCTACCATAGTATAAGCCCTACCATAGTATAAGCCCTACCATAGTATAAGCCCTACCATAGTATAAGCCCTACCATAGTATAAGCACTACCATAGTATAAGCCCTACCATAGTATAATCCCTACCATAGTATAAGCCCTACCATGGTATAAGCCCTACCATGGTATAAGCCCTACCATGGTATAAGCCCTACCATGGTATAAGCCCCACCATGGTATAAGCCTTACCATGGTATAAGCCCTACCATAGTATAAGCCCTACCATAGTATAACCCCTACCATAGTATAAGCCCTACCATGGTATAAGCCCTACCATGGTATAAGCCCTACCATAGTATAACCCCTACCATAGTATAAGCCCTACCATGGTATAAGCCCTACCATGGTATAAGCCCTACCATGGTATAAGCCCTACCATAGTATAAGCCCTACCATAGTATAAGCCCTACCATAGTATAAGCCCTACCATAGTATAAGCCCTACCATAGTATAAGCCCTACCATAGTATAAGCCCTACCATGATAAGCCCTACCATAGTATAAGCCCTACCATAGTATAAGCCCTACCATAGTATAAGCCCTACCATAGTATAAGCCCTACCATAGTATAAGCCCTATCATAGTATAAGCCCTACCATAGTATAAGCCCTACCATAGTATAAACCCTACCATAGTATAACCCCTACCATAGTATAAGCCCTACCATAGTATAAGCCCTACCATAGTATAAGCCCTACCATGGTATAAGCCCTACCATGGTATAAGCCCTACCATGGTATAAGCCCTACCATGGTATAAGCCCTACCATGGTATAAGCCCTACCATAGTATAAGCCCTACCATAGTATAAGCCCTACCATAGTATAAGCCCTACCATAGTATAAGCCCTACCATAGTATAAGCCCTACCATAGTATAAGCCCTACCACAGTATAAGGCCCTACCATAGTATAAGCCCTACCATAGTATAAGCCCCACCATAGTATAAGCCCCACCATAGTATAAGCCCTACCATAGTATAAGCCCTACCATAGTATAAGCCCTACCATAGTATAAGCCCTACCATAGTATAAGCCCTACCATGGTATAAGCCCTACCATAGTATAAGCCCTACCATAGTATAAGCCCTACCATAGTATAAGCCCTACCATAGTATAAGCCCTACCATAGTATAAGCCCTACCATAGTACAAGCCCTACCATAGTATAAGCCCTACCATGGTATAAGCCCTACCATGGTATAAGCCCTACCATGGTATAAGCCCTACCATGGTATAAGCCCTACCATGGTATAAGCCCTACCATAGTATAAGCCCTACCATAGTATAAGCCCTACCATAGTATAAGCCCTACCATAGTATAAGCCCTACCATGGTATAAGCCCTACCATAGTATAAGCCCTACCATAGTATAAGCCCTACCATAGTATAAGCCCTACCATAGTATAAGCCCTACCATAGTATAAGCCCTACCATAGTATAAGCCCTACCATAGTATAAGCCCTACCATAGTATAAGCCCTACCATAGTATAAGCCCTACCATAGTATAAGCCCTACCTAGTATAAGCCCTACCATAGTATAAGCCCTACCATATTAGATAGTCCCTACCATAGTATAAGCCTACCATAGTACTAAGCCCTACCATAGTTATAAGCCCCTACCAAGTATAGGCCCTACCATAGTATAAGCCCTACATAGTCTAAGCCCTACCATAGTATAAGCCCTACCCATAGTATAAGCCCTACCATAGTATAAGCCCCTACCATAGTATAAGCCCTACCATAGTATCAAGCCCCTACCCATAGTACAAGCCCTACCCATAGTATAAGGCCATACCATAGTATAAGCCCTACCATCAGTATAAAGCCCTACCATGACTACGCCCTACCATCGTATAAGCCCTACCCTAGTATAAGCCCTACCATGGTCTAAGCCCTACCATAGTATAAGCCTTACCATAGTATAAGCCCTACCATAGTATAAGCCCTACCATAGTATAAGCCCTACCATAGTATAAGCCCTACCATAGTATAAGCCCTACCATAGTATAAGCCCTACCATGGTATAAGCCCTACCATAGTATATGCCCTACCATAGTATAAGCCCTACCATAGTATAAGCCCTACCATAGTAATAAGCCCCTACCATAGTATAAGCCCTACCATAGTATAAGCCCTACCATGGTATAAGCCCTACCATAGTATAAGCCCTACCATAGTATAAGCCCTACCATGGTATAAGCCCTACCATAGTATAAGCCCTACCATAGTATAAGCCCTACCATAGTATAAGCCCTACCATAGTATAAGCCCTACCATAGTAAAGAGCCCTACCATAGTATAAGCCCTACCATAGTATAAGCCCTACCATAGTATAAGCCCCTACCATGGTTGTAAGCCCTACCCTAGTAAACACACACCTGCTTATAGCATCTCCCTCAAAATGAAGCAGTTAAGACAACTTGTAGCCACGTACAGAACTCATGCATCCTGCCAGGCGGGCACAGGACAAGGCAGGGCGGGCGGGTTCGGGAACAGAGAGAGGGGGGGGGGTGTAAACTGCGCGTCAGGGGCCGGGGGAAGGAGGAGTGTCAGCCCTGCTGACCCTGACCGGCCGCCAGACGGCGTCAGGTCCGCCGCCGGCGGTCAAAACCTGCCCCAGGTGGAATATAGCCAGCCATTGGCGGGCGGCCCGCGGTGGCCGAGCCACCGTTCGGCCCCCGGTCCGCCAATCACCGGTCAGGAGCCGCACTGACGTCAACCAGTGACGTCAGCACTGCGTCGCTGGCGACAGCAGCGTGTCGCAGCCACATCAGGGCCGGGCCACAGACGGCGGCAGCATTATTCATCACAGCGGGAGACCATCTCCGGCTCCAGTGGACATTACAGTCCATTGGCAGAGGCGGTCAGTCACACAATTTCAATGAAGCATGCATGCGCTCATTCATTCATTCATTTTTTTCAGACATTCACTCAGCCAGTCAGTCTAGACAACCCCCATTCATTCAATTATTCCAGTCACTCACTCCTGACTCCAGTCGGGGGACGTTTGGTCACTCCAGTCGGGGACGTCTAGTCACTCAGTCGGGGGACGTCTGGCCACTCCAGTCGGGGACGTCTGGTCACTCCAGTCGGGGACGTCTAGTCACTCCAGTCGGGGACGTCTGGCCACTCCAGTCGGGACGTCTGGCCACTCCAGTCGGGGACGTCTGGCCACTCCAGTCGGGGACGTCTGGTCCACTCCAGTCGGGGACGTCTGGTCACTCCAGTCGGGGACGTCTGGTCACTCCAGTCGGGGACGTCTGGCCACTCCAGTCGGGGACGTCTGGTCACTCCAGTCGGGGACGTCTAGGTCACTCCAGTCGGGGACGTCTGGCCACTCCAGTCGGGGACGTCTGGCCACTCCAGTCGGGGACGTCTGGCCACTCCAGTCGGGGACATCTGGTCACTCCAGTCGGGGACGTCTGGTCACTCCAGTCGGGGACGTCTGGTTACTCCAGTCGGGGACGTCTGGCCACTCCAGTCGGGGACGTCTGGTCAAGTGGTCGCTCCAGTCGGGGACGTCTGGCCACTTCAGCCGGGGACGTCTGGTCACTCCAGTCGGGGACGTCTGGTCACTCCAGTCGGGGACGTCTGGTCAGTGGTCACTCCAGTCGGGGACGTCTAGTCAGTGGTCACTCCAGTCGGGGACGTCTGGTCAGTCCAGTCGGGGACGTCTGGCCACTCCAGTCGGGGACGTCTGGTCACTTCCAGTCGGGGACGTCTGGTCACTCCAGTCGGGGACGTCTGGTCACTGACCCAGACAGGGACGTCTGGCCACTCCAGTCGGGGACGTCTGGTCAGTGGTCGCTCCAGTCGGGGACGTCTGGCCACTTCAGTCGGGGACGTCTGGTCACTCCAGTCGGGGACGTCTGGTCAGTCCAGTCGGGGACGTCTGGCCACTCCAGTCGGGGACGTCTGGTCACTTCAGTCGGAGACGTCTGGTCACTCAGTCGGGGACGTCTGGTCACTCCAGTCGGGGACGTCTGGTCACTCCTGTCGGGGACGTCTGGTCACTTCAGTCGGGGACGTCTGGTCACTTCAGACTTGTGTCAGACTTGTTGGATCTATCTTTTTTTTTGTGGGGGGGGGGGGGGGGGGGCAAATCCAGTGGCGTATTTCCAAAAAGTT